>PVKB01002379.1:136927-289351 GCA_004027205.1 Ctenodactylus gundi | reverse complement strand
GCTTGAAGATGTCACCTTGGTAAGCTGGCATGCTGATTTTATTTTTATTAGATATACATACCAAGACTTGGGATGACTGGATCATATGACAGATATATTATCAGGGTTTTTTGAAACCGTTATGCTTTTGTCTGTGTTGGTTCTACTGGTTTACATTCCCATAAACAGCATAATAGCATATATGAATTTCTTTTTCTTCACATCCTTGCTAAAATTTATTTTTAATAATAATCATTGTAGATGGTGTAAGATACTCCCTTTGTGTTTTTGGTATGATTTTCCTGAGGACTAATGATTTTAAGAATTTTTTCCTATATTAATTGGTCATCTGTATTCTTTTTAAAATTATTTTTGCATTCAGATAAAAGGATACAAATTTTTTTCTCCCATTCTTTAAGTTGTTTTTTCACACTGTGGGCTGTTTTTTGGAGCTCTCACAAGCTTTTAATTTGATATAATCTCACTCAGCAAGTTTTTTATTTTTGCTTTTCTTTCCTGTACTTTAGAGATCCTATTTTGGAAATCACGAAGCTAACTAATACCTTGAAGTGTTTTCCTTGTTTTACTCCATTAGTTTCAGAATTTCAGTTCTTGAAAAAAGACTTTTAATCCATTATGGTTTGGATTTTGCATGAGATGAAAGTGCTCAAACCTCAATCTTTTGACTACCCAGTTTTTCCAGCAGTATTTATTGAAAAGTTTGTCATGGCTCCTATATATGTCTTTGGCATATTTGTTTAGTTTTAGCTGTGTATACATAACTTTCTAGGATTTTTTGGATATTTTCCAGTTTGTTTCTTTTGTTTTTCACCTGTGTGAATTGTAATATTATTTTTTCTACTTTTACTACTTTTTATTTTAGGTTTATTTTTCATTAGTTGCACTCAGATGTGCCAAAGTGGTATGTGTGTGTGTGTGTGTGTGTGTGTGTGTGTGTGTGTGTGTGTGAGTGTGTGTGTGTGTGTGTGATTCTTAACTTAAAAATAAGTTTTGTTTCTGCCAATCCATCCAACGTTCCTTTCGGAACTCAACATAAGTGCTATTTGCCTTATCTGAGTTTATATCTGACAAATTTTTCTATTTCTTTTTCTTTTCTTTATGAGTGATAGCACCTGGGTAAGCTGGCATGCTGATTTTATTTCCATTAGATATATACCAAGAAGTGGGGTGACTGGATCATATGAAGGCTATATTAGCAGGCTTTGTACATGTACCTACTAGTGTTCAATTATTGTGATTTGCTGGGTCAAGACTACTTTTAAGCATTTTCTCTTAATTTGAAATATTTTATCAATTCCACTTTGCTGCTTGCTTTTTTTTTTATTGTGATTCAGATTGTCTGTTGAGCTCTACCTTTTCCCTATCCTGCCTCTTTTTTTGTCCTCCACTCTTTAGTTCTTGTTTTCTTTAAGCCATCTTTGTTCTATCTGTGTCCAGTATTAGTTTAAATAGTTGTAGAGATTCCAGCTGACATTTTCTTCCCAGGTGGGAGAAACAGAATTATCAATCTTAAACAAATATAAAACAGGCCTGGAGGCATAGGCTTATAATCCCAGCACACTGGCAGGCTGAGGCAAGAGGATTGCAAATTCAAGCCCAGCCTGGAAATATAGTGAATTAACATGATGCTGTTTCAGATAAACAATGAAAAGGGGAGATTGGCTTGTAGCTCAGAGCAAAGGCCCTGTGTTCAGGCCCCAGTTTCCACAACAAACACCACATAAATGAGCAGATATAGAAATGATTGTCCTCTGATAGGAAGTGTATATAGTCAAGGCTAGATTGCTGCCTTCAAAAGCTTTAGTCTGTCTCTAATTTGTTCATGCTACATCAAGGTTTTCACCTGACAGACTCAAATTATCTGCAGAGTCCATCACTTAAGCACATCCAAAAATCTAACAGGTGTCCCATCAACTTGTTTAAAATGTCAACTGTGATTTCCAGCATTTGTTGTTAGATTCTTACTTTCCTCCCTTTAAGCCTAAGATCAGGCAGATAAATATGAATGGAAATGACCTTGCTCCTGAGGTGCCCTACATCTCTGCCAGTGACTCTCCTGATTAGCTTCTCTATCTTCCACAGAAGTTTTTTTCTTCTGGGTGGAAAGACTACATTGTCGGTCACCTGTTTCGGGGTAGAATAAAATCAACTATGAAAAAACCTCAGTTTTCTATTTGAAGGGATATTTTCTTTGGAAACTCTAGTCCCTCTCGTGCTTTTGCCTCAGCTTCTCTGTTGCTTTCAGTTAATGCTTCTTCTTCGTAGTTGTCAGCCAGAGCATTTCTTTGTAGCCAACAGATTCCCCGGCAGAAAGTGAATTACATGAATTTGTTACCTATAAATGTATTAGAGATGCTGGCACAGAGGTCTGCCTGTTTACTGTAGTAATAACTCTGATAACAACGCTAATCTGACTCCTTCGGGCAGCTGCTGTTAACTCTTACACTAATAGGTACGTAAAAGAATGACAGAGGAATCACTGAAACTTGTTGACTTAAGACATAACACACCATACACATAATCTACACTCGAGAATTGGAGTTCAATGCCAATGCTCTAGCTTCATGCTCACATGAAACTGTTGACTAAATAGGGGTTTGCTAGAGGCAAGCAGGATAACAAAATTCCCAATGTCTCTTTGCAAGCACAGACTAGCCTTTTTGGAGTAGGTTAGCCTGTGTCTTACAGGGCTTTTTATGTTGTCACAAGAAGGTTTAGGAAGTCTATGCATTGTGAGATGTAATGTGTCTACTGCCTGTAATTAAATGAAACAAAGAAAATTATAATCCTATTGTTCCTTTTTTAATAATGAAATACTGGGCTCATTCCCTATCAAAATATTTCTAGTATGTTATAGAACATAATCATTTAATGCTCTGTATTTAAACATAATTATTCTTACCACTTAAATTGTTAATAGGCTGTCACAAATGTCCACTGAGATTTCTTGAAGGACCAAGAGTATAGCTGTTTTGCTAAACTTTTGCATTTTCCCTCTTTATTGTTATAGCTCTTTTATTTCTACATGGATGTTTACATATTTTAAAATATTATCTGTAAGAGTAAATAATGCTTATTTAAGTTAAGCAGCAATAAACATCGTCACCACTTTTAAGAAACCTGTTGAATATTATAATGATAAAAACACAAGAAAGCAGCCCGAAACATTGGCTAAGCTCAATCAGCAATAATTTCCCTACAGATACCCAATTTCAGCAGCTCTTCATATATGAAATCACTTTCCCAACTACCAAGGAATCCAGATGAGAGACCACGATACCTTGTAGTGGTATTGTAGGCATTGAAGTAGACATAAGAAAAGTCGCATATGTGACCTCTCCACAAATCCCACTGGGAAAGATTCCTTTCATTTGAGGAATGGAGAAGAAAGCACAAACCTTCAACTTGAAACCTAATATCAGTCCCAGCATAGTGAAATGCAGTGTGAGGTAAACTCTAGAAACTGTTATCCTCAGATCACAACCTACAGATGGAGCTGACGAGAAATGTATTAGTTACATTGCCAACACATGTCTGGACCAAATCTGCCCTAATTGAGGGTAATAAAAGAGAGGGATAGACTGCATGCTCTGGTCAGAATGGCAAGAGACCCAGAAAAGGACTTTGCCTTGGAGCTCAGCGCCGGATTTCCTGCCTTGACACCCAATGCCAGGAACCCAGGGCCCTGCACACAGACCAGAGCTCACATGCAGAACCTCTAGGCCTAACTGAGTGCCAAGCAGAAATTTGTCTGCTGGTGAGACAAACATGAGTTTGCCAGCATTAGAGGAGTTGTGGAGACCATTTGCCACCGATGGGCCTTCCGTGCGGCTGTGAAACAGAGACCCAGCTCAGCATGAGCTTCAGTAGCCAAGGCTGTGTCTTTGCAGAGCACCCTGCCTCAGCCAGCACAGTGATTCTGAGTCCGGCCAATGCTCCCAGTACAAGATCCTAGAGCTGCTCCAGCACCAGTCTGCGACCAGTGCTCAGTGGGACGTGGGACGTGGGACAGACGCACTCTTTAGCTCTCATTATTGCCAATAGAAGTGCATCCCTGAGACTGAACATGTCCTTGTAGCTGCGACATTTAGTTGTGACCCAGGTTAGTACAAGCCACATAAGGCAAGGGATTGACTTCACAAACACCATTCCTAGTTTGGGCAGTACAGTGAGGAGCAAAATGAAATAAAAAACCTATTTGAGAACCATACAAAATCATGGATTTTTTCTTTTCCAGACACAGTTTTGCTCCGTAGCCCAGACTGGAATCAAACTCATGGCAATCTTTCTGCCTTAGCTTCCCAACTGCTGGAATTCCATACATGTACTACTATGCCTGGAAAATCCATAGAAATTAAGGAGCTTACATTTGAGTAATGAGCAGATAAAGGAAGAAATAAAAAGATGGGAAAATTAATTTTACTTGCACTTGACAGTAGAAAATTTCAGAAAGATTAAGACATATTAACTGAGGTATAGTAAAGAGCAAAAAATGTGATTAGAAACATTTTCCTAAAGTAAAATTGATTTCATTATGAATTTTTTTGTGTTTTTATTCTCTTGGCATCATTTAACCTATACCTAAACTTCATAGTGAGTATTGTTTCATTGAGGAATTTCCTTATATGCACATAACATTTACAGTCATCCTCACTAATTCCAAACCTCATTTTCTTCTCTGATCTTCTTCCTCTTGGAAAGGAAATTTCAAAATGAAAATGAAAATGATGACATTACATACTAAAATTTAAAGGACTCAAAAGAAACTGGCACTACTAGGAGAGGTGAAAATTCTCATCAAATGATTAAAAAAGATGTCAAACAACCTATCAAGTAAAAAACAAAGTTAGTAGAACTAAAAAACAATACATATCAGAGGAGAAATGAATGATATAGAGACTGAAAATTATTATAAAAATGTGTGAAGCAAAGAACTAGGTCTTTAGCCAATACGAGCAAGGTAAACCTGGAGCTAGACTAAGTAAAAAGGAAAAAATGAGAATTAAAAATATAAAATAAGAGATGAAAAGTAAAATCATACAACTGACACTACCAATGATCATGAGAGTGTATTATGAACAAGTCAACGCTAACACATTTGGTAACTTAAAAGAGAACAACTCCTATGTACATGTGCATTGTCAAAATTGAATCATGAAGAAATAGAATACCTAATGCAGATCAATAATGAGCAATGAGATTCAATCAGTAATGAAGCCTCTCCAATCAAAGAAAACCCAGGACCAAAAGATTTTACTGATGATTTCTACTAGATATATATAAAAATACTAATTTTCTCAAATTATTTCCCAAAATAGGAGCAAATTCTTCAAAACTCACTCTGCAAGGCCAAAGTGACCAATATATAAAGGTGCAATTAAAAAAGAAAGCTACAGAGAAATGCATAGGTTAATGTACATGCAGAATTTCTTAACAATATATTGCAAACTGAATCTAACAGCCCAAAAGATTATTAAGACAAAATGGTATTTATCAAACAAAACAAAGATGGTTCAGCCTATGAAGATTAATAAACATAAGACACCACATCAAGAGACTGAAGGAAAAAAGTACATGGTTGTCTCAATGGATAAAAAAAATGAAATTTATATAATTTAATATACTTTCATGACCAAACTTTTGAACAAATCAGGTAAAAAGAAACATAATTCAACATTATACAAGGTATAAATAATAAGCCAGCAGCTGTCCTCACACAGGCTGGAGAACAGCCAAACCTTTTCTCTCTAAATCTAGAAATAGACAACTACGCCCACATTATATATATTTAGAGTCCCAGCAAGAGCAATCAGGAAAGAGAAATACAGGCCATCAAAATTAAATGGTAGGAAGCAAAGTTGTCCCTCTGTGCAAGTGATATAATTTTATATATACAGAATCTAAAGGGTGCTAACAAAAGCTACTTGAATTAAGAAATATTGTCAACATACAAAATTAATAGCATTCCTATACACCAATCCTTAATTATCTAAATTATAAATCCAGAAAACAATCTTATTTACAAAAGCTAAAAGAATCTCTAAAAAATTAATCTAAATAGGTAAAAGATCTCTACAATGAAAACTACAAATCACTGATGAAAGATATTGATGAATACACAGAAGAGAAAGAACATCTATAAATTGATTGAAGAATTGATATTTGTAAGTATTGACATCATTAAGAATCTATATTGTCATCTCTATTATTCACAGCTATCTATATTCATTGCAGTTTATATCATATCGATAAAATTATTAAAAGAAGGAAATTCTAAAGTTTTACATGAAACCACAAAAACACTAATAGACAAAGCATTCTTCGTCAAAAGAACAAACCAGATGACGTTTTAGTAGCTAGCCTCAAAACACACTACAAAGCTGTGATTAAAAAGTGCATGGTACTGGCATAAATGTCATAGAGACTGCTCGGCCCATAGCACCGACCTGTAATCCTAGCACTCTGGAAAGCTGGAACAGGCGGATCTCAAGATTAAGCCTAGGTTGGGCAAGTGAGTGATTTACTGAGAAACGGACTTCAAATCAAAATGGAAAAAAAAAAGAAAAAACTGTCTGGGGATGCAGCTCAGAGTGACGGCTCTAGATTTGATCATCAGTACTTGCCAAACACACAAATGTTATCTATAATTGAGTAGAAGAGAGGTTCAAAGCGATCCCATATATGCAAAGCTAACTGGTTTCAGTATTGGGTGCTAAAGTACATTATTTTTGATATAAAAAATTGAGGTTTTTTGTAGGTAAATGAAGGCAACTTGAGACGATCATGCTAAGAGAAGTGAGTCAGAAGCAGAAGGTGAAATATCGAATGGTCTCACTGATATGAGAGACCCAGATCACAATTATTTCATAGAAGTTAATGTGGGGAATAATGGGAACTGGAGGAAAGATCGAAAAGAGACAAGGGGAGGATTTGTAACTTTGCCACAATATGTATGTGCACAAACAATTCAAGATCAATGTAAATTTTATGTTTTCCATATATATATATATATATATATATATATATATATATATATATATATATGGAAGGAAGCACACGCAGAGGTAGCTCCACACAGCATCACAAACAGGAAGACAAATCAAGTCAATCCAGTCCAGTTCCAGAGGAAGGCAATAGTACATACATACTGTCAGGTATCATCCCAGCTATCTGCCACTACTGGGTCCAACCTCAGTGTTCTTCACCATCCAGGTATTGTTTTAATTAACCACACACCTGCAATCCCATCCACACACATGTAATCCAATTCATATGCATGCAAACCACCGCCCCAGATCAGGCCCCCATCTCCCAACAGCACGTGATTCCGTAGACAATACAAAACATCCAAATACCTGAGATTTCAGGGGCACATACCTGATCCAAAACACATTAATGAGCAAGCATTGTTTATAAATATTTGAAAGCTATGCAAACCTATTCATAGAAAAAAAACATTGAAAAGATTTATTGTACATTTAATGATTTTTGCAAATTACTATATTCTCATAACACAAGACTAATCAAAATATATCATATTTCACCTCCCTGGGAAGCTCCCACAATTCTTTTTTCTTCAGTTCACTCATTACTTGTTTTAGGTATCCATTGTGCTTTCTATTTTTACAGATTATTTTGCCTCTTCAAAGTATATAAATAATTTAAGCAAATCTACTATGAAATTTTTATATTTGCATTTTCTTCCTAAACATACAATTTTGAAAGATCTGGTTTCTTTCCTACATCAGTTGCTTGCCCATTTTATTCCTAGATACTCTTGCATTGACAGAGAAAACTCAACTTACTCAATCATACAGATATCAAAGTGAATTGATTCCAGACCTCTGTTATAAAAATAAAAATGTTATAAACATAGAAACGTTTAGGATTTATACTTTCATCTCTTTTGGGTAAATAACTAGGAATGGAATCATTGTGAAATGGTACACCTGTCAGCAATTTATTGTCTCAATTCAAATTTGCTTCCACTGCTTACTTTATTAAAAAAATGAAACTAGGCCATTTAAAATTTCTTCTATGTGCTGGCAGAAGTTATGGTTTGCCAGAAGTTACTGCAAATGAAAAACAAGCAAACAAATGAAGACTTTGCAGGGGGAAATAGTTTCCACTCTTGGCTCAGATACCTTCTTCTTGTATTGATCCTATAGCAGGAGTAGCTTCTGCAGCGCCACACTTTCTCAGCAGTGATAATTTCTACAGTGTCCGGATTCTTCAGAGCAATGACTTTCCTAGTAGTCACCTCCTGCAGAAGAGTTTCTTTCTTAGCCAGTGCTCACAATGCATTTCGTTAGCCTATCCAGAAAACCACACATTGCTGTATTTCCTATCGGTTTAGTGGCATTTCTAGTGTAGAGATTCTCTTTGAAGAGCATAGTTTTAGTAAGATTTGTGGGAGGGGCATCAGAACAACTTTTCTGCCAACCACATCCAGGCTTTCTTCAGAAGAGACAAGATTAAGGTTAAGAAAAAATAATTTTTTTTCCTTAAATATGTTTCAAGCCTTCATTTTTCTAATTCCCATGAAAATTGGAGTTCACTTTGCTTCTTAACAATTAATACCTGGTTATTCCAATCATCTTGTAAGTACATCGTTCAGCTTCTTCCTATTCATATTACCATATGCTTCTCCCCTAGTTATATCACGTTCAGTATGATTCCATTGTTGAAGTTTCCATTTCTTGGAGATTACAATATTGTACAATGCAACAAAACATTTATTTCAGATAGTCCTTCTGGTTTCATAATTGCTTACAATCTCATTGCCAGAGATAGAGGTTGGTAGAGTATTTTGGGGGGAGTACCCCAAAGAAGGTGAGTTCATTTAAATCATTGAGCCAAGTCAGAACAAAGAGATGCACACCTCAAAATCATAGGTCACGGGAAAGGATTCATGGCATTAAATGCTGCTAGATAATGATAGTCATTAGATAATAATATTAATTATATAACACTTGCAAAGTGTTACTTTAAGCACTAATTCCTGCAAAATGTCTCTTTTATCTCTATTTTTAATTTTTAGAAATATTAAGTGAGTATGATAGAACCATACATTTAATATAATGTTTTAAAGTTTTTCATGTAGAATTTCCACGTAGACTTTCTCATTAAAGATGTGAACATTCTACCCAACACTCCCGATTCCATATCACATGGTTCCATTTTCATTTAGAAATATTATTCTTCAACATTATTTAACATATTGGCTTATTTGCACTATAAGTACACCCCAAAAATGTCTAATGCAGTGAAATTACTTAAGTTTCTCTTCAAATCTGTGTCCTAATCCATATTTTCAGGGATAACTCCTCAAAAAATCTCCTGAGCTGAGAAACTGTCTTTGATACTTTACCTAGTCTCATCACAGTGTCACTCCTACTACATAATCCTGGCACTTTCCTGACAATTAGAAATGTCTGTCATCATAACTCTGGCTGCAGTGTAAACTTCTCACTATGCTTCCAATATTTCCACTGTAGTATTTCCAAATGAAAATGTAACCATGTGATTTTTTCATTTCTCCAAAATCATTAGGATAAGATTTACAATTTTTAACAAATGACTTTCAAATGTGGTAACTGATTTCTTCTTTTTAGCCAATACTTTTTGTGATAAACATTAGACATACTTGTTTTTTATAGTATACATGTATATGTATATATGCATACATATATATGCATACATATATATATGAGTATATGTATGTGTCTGTGAGTATCTTCACTTCTCAAAATGTGGTATAATTTCTCAAGTCCCTTGGTATTTCCATATGCAACTGTTCTGTATGAAGTTTCTTGCTGTTTTTAATGTCTATTCCGGTGAATTGTATGTAATGTTGCACAGATCCCAAACTCTTTTTATACCACCTCCTTTGTAAGATTTTATATCAGCTTTAAATGGCAATATCACCTAGTGGTAGATCTATTGAAGTACTCATCAAAGCGTATTTATTACCTTTTTGTGCTAAATATCTCCTCACCTCCTTTTTGATCATCTTTCAGGAGAGTCAATTTTAATAGACTTCAAAATGATGGTATTTAACAAAATATATTCCATACAGAGTGTCATGTTTTAAAAATACTCTTTTGATGAATAATCCTAAAAGGCTTGCAGATATAATAGCATAACACAAAGTATAAAATGTGTAGTAATATTTTCATCCTATCTACCAAAATAACTAGAAAGTCTGTTCAATGCGTCTTAATATATGTCCTCTACTATATTTAGTCACTATTGAACACTTAGGCTTAAAAATAATCCTCCATAGAAAAGATAAATAGGACTGTAGAAGACTCCTGTGGGGCACTAAGGTATCATAAAATAGATTAAATGAGAGACAGACTTTCAAAGAACAAGGAGGTGAAAGACAGTACCAAGTCTTAAGGAGAAAAAAAAAAACTGTTTGTTTATTCCTGACAATATGTTCCCTGGGGAAAACCAGCATTTCAGGTGGAATCTTTATATTAGGAAGAAAAAAAAGAGAAACTTTATGCACAAAAGAATTTAGCTATAAATAAATCAATGGTATCTATTTTAGGTACATTTTCTAAATTTTCAGTAGTTTTTTATTTCTCCTGTAATATTACTAGAAACAGTTTACCACTACCCGACAATTGACCTCAAATTTCAAGGTGTAAGAGAAGAAGAAAAAAGAAATGTTGCTCCTTATAGCTTTATACTGACTATAAATAAATATGCAAATCAAAAGAACAAATATTTTTTATCAGTATTTATCTTAACTTGCCAAACTTTCTTACATGCCCCATATACTGGTTAATAGAAAAATAAGTTTGAGGTGACCATTTTAAAATTGGAGGACACATTTACAATGGTTTGCAATTATTCTTTAAAACAAGCCTCATAATTGTTAAGGTTGCATTTGACCATGAAGACAACTCATAGTAAAGTGATCAGATGTGAACAGGTTAGAATTTTCCTTATTTTTCACCTATACAAGGTCAGGTGATAAACAGCTAATGCTCTGTGTTACCTGAAGATTCATGGGATCTGTAAGCTTCTATCTTACTTCTATTCTCGTTTTGCCAGACTTAGGTGACATCACTGTGTAAAATGAATGCCTGGAAATTGTAGAATTTTCCTTACTTTTGTGATTAAAACAATTTTAACTCTATTGTTGGATATTCAACATTCTAATTTAAGGAAAGAGAATATTGAAGAAGAAATTTATTTAAATTTCATTTAGGCATGAATAAACCTTCCTTTCACTTTATACATTTGTTCCTTTCCTTTATATAACATAAACATTTATTTTGGGGCTATAAAGAAAAATATAATTAAAGTAATATCATAGAGCAAAAGAAAATTCTGTGACTGCTATTGAAGTTTATGTGAAGTTTTAAAGAATCTTTCTGAGAATTGGGTGTTTGGGCTACTTCCTGAATTAATGACTGGCAGCATGCCGGGGCTTATTTCTAGTTACTTTACGAACACATTACACTGAAACTGACTCTGTTCTAATACTGGATACAATTCTTGCAGATGTCGCCAGAACATGACCTATGTCAGTGATATTTTTCCTTCCAATATCTCGACCAGGCTAGAAGGAGGACAACTTCCCCTCCTTTATTCTCTGGCATGAATTGTGTTATGGAAAATAAAAAGGGCAATAAGTATCAGCTTCCAAAGTCTCAGTTTTTAATAGCTAATATAAAGCACCACCTTTAATTTATATGCAAATTGGTTATTTTCATATTGTTATCATTATTAAAGTTACAGCTGCCTTTAAATAATTGAATTTTCTTCAGAGACATTTATTTTGATTATTGAGAAAGTATAGATTAGTAGTTAACTTGTTCTGTTTCAAATCTTTTGTACCTTTGTTTTAATCTTTACAAATGTAGAAATACCGTGAGAACCCACCCGTAGAACCAAAACAATAGTCACCTTTAGGAATTAGAAAAAGCGATTTTACAAGAGCAAAAATCTCACTTCTATTCTAACATTTCATGATTAATGAAATAATCAAGGAACTCTTACCCTGGTGTAGTTGAGTGACACTGGTAATGTTTGATGATTGCTGAACATTTACATGTTGGAATAATCCTTTTTGAATAATCTGTTGCCACATTTTTTTTTTTTTTGTAAGACAGAGTATAGTGAAAAGTTTGGTAGACATCATTATCACCTGGAGAACAGTATTATGGTGAAATCCTTGTCTTTCTTTTGGCTCCATATACATTAAACTTTGCTGGAGAAGTTGACAATAGAGAAATGTCAACTAAAACAGGGTAAAAATAACCTCAAAATGTTTTTCTCCCTGCAGGCAAAATATAGAACAGGGTAGCCTAGAAAGACAGAAGTTAATTAAAAAAAAAAAAAAAGGCTATAGCTCTTTAGCAAGAAGCTTGGATTTACACTGCACCAGGGCCAAAGAAGAGAGAAGATTTCAGTCCACAGGCTCTGAAATTAAGGTGGCTCTAGAAGTCCAAATGAAACTCCAACAGTTCTGTTTCTTCTGTATGATGCTGAAGACATAGTTCTTGTGTGAAACATCCCCAGAACTCGCACCCACTCAGAAAGCCCAAACTGCATCTCCTACCCAATGGCAGTGAAGTGACTTAGTTCTGAGTCTTGACTGTCAGCATGGAGGCTGAGTGAGGAAACTAGAAATCTCAAAGCCATACTTTTTCTTCTCCCTAGTAGAACAGTGTCAGAAGATCCAGCCGAAATTAAACATTCAAATAAGATATGAAGTAAATCAATGACTCACACTGCCATACGTCAATACATAGGAATTTTCTTATTCAGGATTCAGAAAGTTCTCGAAGTGAATAAAATCTACTTACCAGAGATTGAAATATCAAATGTAATAATTATCTAAGAGATGTAAGAATGATCTGATGTATATAGAAAGTGCCATGGAATGGTTCATGAAGCAATAACAAACAGTCTTGAAATAAATGAAATATTACAATCTCAGACTCTCAGCAAAAATACAGAGGCACAAGATGAAAAAATTAAGGCTAAAATATAAGAATGGATGTAAAATTGAAATAAATTACTGAATGGGCTTAACAGCACAACAATCAGGGCAGAGGTATCGGTAAGTAAACTTGCATAGGAAACTTTTAAATCAGAGCAAGAGAGAACAAATAGATGTTAAAAAATAAAAAGGAGTCGAGGAGACGTAGGAGATTACAAGACAGTTTTTTTGTTGTTGTTGTCCGTCTTTTCGTTATCTGTTTGCTTGTTTTTCTTATAGGAGATAGAAAAGAGCAAAAAGCAACCAGATATAAATAGGGTATTGCCACTTCTATAATCCTAGGGCTTCCGGGGTACTGATGCCTGAGAACTGTTCGTTTTAGCCCAGTCTGGACAATCTACTGACGTAATGAAACCCTGACTGAAAATGAAGAAAGTAGAGTTGTGGTTCAGTGTAAATGCCATGGGTTCAGTCTATAATACTGTGAAAAATGAAAAGGTAAAAATAAAGAAGGGGACCTGACAAATAAATCGAAGAAATAACATCACAAATGGCCAAAAATGGACAATTAAAAAAAACAGTTTTTAAAAAATCCATGTAAGTCTCAAATATAATAAACCCAAGAAGTAAAAAGCAATGTAACTCAGAGTCAAACTTCTGATAACTCGTGTGAAACATTAACATGGCACATGAAGTGTGGTGGAAACACACTTTGGATGTTTAATTAAAAATATTACAGTAAAAGATACATTGTTCTTAAATCACCTCAAAATGCTGTCACTTCAAACACACTCACACCATCCTTCCGCTAGCCTTGCTTCGTGGTGAAGCAATTCTAAAAGTTCATTTCCCGCCTTCACACGGTGGGAACCAAGGTGCCGTGAAGGCTGCTGAGGAGTGCTCCACAGCGACAAGGAAGCTCATGGAAATGCACACTGTGTCCTCATCCAACTGATTCACAAGGTCAGTCACTAAGTGACTCTTACCGAAGTCAAAATGACTGTGAAAAATGAATATTTTGAGTCTGTTCAGGACGTTGAGGTAGCACCGATTGTGCCACCTACGACACTTACAAAAGTGCACCTTTAAAATTGCTCCGGAAAGTTGTGAGAATGATGGGCTGAGTGTGTCCAAAGTAAAAGGGAGTAATTTGAAGGGAATTAAAAACAAAATGTGATTCAAAGTTATCACTTTAAAAATGTAAGTTTCATGGCATTTTGATCATACTTCATGACAGTAGAAAATGGATCTTTTAGAATGCTGTGTGAATAAATTTTAATTTATGTATTTAAATATCCTAAAAAGAAAGTGTCTAGATCTCATTTGTTTCATTAGAGAGTACTAAAAAGTTTTTAGAGAATGAATAGCAACTTTATATATCTCTCCACTGGTAATGAGGGAAGAAGGAATACATCTTAATTATTTCATAATGAACTTTCTGGTCATGGAAATATTCTGTATCTTGATGGTTCAAATTTTGGTATGCTGATTGTTAAATTGCATCACAGATTTATAGAATGCCACCAATGGAGAAGAAACCAGCAAGTACATGGAAAAATTCTTTTTTTTTAATTGTGGTTATTTTGAAATGTAATGTTTAATTGAAACAGAAAAAAAGAGAAAGCAAGATGTAGCCATCACGAGAAAAGAGATTATTCTAATCAACCCTGGCACATGGTGCCTACAATGTAGCCAGGAAGAGTATGGAGCACTGATCATTTTACTTGCCACCACAAAGGTCATTAATAACATAGACGATGGCAGTTTTCATTAAGTGCTAAACAAGAGTATAATTACACTAAGTATAGGACAATAAAGTAAGAGAGGAATTGGAAATTACAGGCATAGGTAAGTATATTTTGAAAGCTTTGAAGTT
The DNA here is from genome assembly GCA_004027205.1 of Ctenodactylus gundi. Taxonomy (NCBI): domain Eukaryota; kingdom Metazoa; phylum Chordata; class Mammalia; order Rodentia; family Ctenodactylidae; genus Ctenodactylus; species Ctenodactylus gundi. Next base: position 274,514 of record PVKB01002379.1, on the reverse strand, counting down.
AAGAATCATAAATGACAGGAGCAGTGAGGTGAATATACATATATCAAAGATCAGAAAAATATTACTTTCTCTGATGACTTTATCTAGAAAGAAACGAAAGACTGAAGATATAGGAAAGAAATAAAGAAAGGTAAAATCTCAGAATAACTCACAGAAAATGAGATCTGGGCACAAATGCCCTCGAATGTATGAATGTCCTTCAGCTAAAAGCCTAGAAAGATGATTAATAAATTGCTAAAGAAACTTCGAGAAAGCATGTAGACGCATGTGCGGACCAGTGAATACTGTTGGCACAGGGTGTGTGCCAGCGCCATCACTGACACAGCAGTTAGAGTCGCCAGCCTCTAGTGGTGGTGAGTGGAGAAACATGAGGAAAGAAAGGTAAGGGGAAACATCTTTTAGGAGGGAAAAGAGCAAACTGTGGAAATGTGAAATGGCTACCGTGGAGAATATTAATATAGGAGTAACTTAAAATTCTGTTCTGATTAAGTTAATAACTTTCACAGGTATAAATTTTTCACCTGATTGAGATTATCTCTCTTTTATGATGTCAATTTTTCTCAAATATTTGATGATTCTCTGATTAGACACACAGTTATGCATTTGGAATTAGCTAGCAGAGTGCCTGCGTTTTGATGGCAAATGTCTTTTATGCACTGAAATAGCAGTGGAAGAAGTCCTCTGGAGACAAGCCTTCGATCTTTACAAAGTACTAAAAAAGATGTTAAATCTTGCTCTGGGCAAAACTGTCTTTGAAATATAGTGTTATCCTGTCATAATTATTAAATAGGTACATGCTTATGAAGATGTAGAGATGTTTAATGTTACTAGACAACTAGTAATACACACTCTGAGAATGTCATTCCAGTAAATGGGATAAATGCCATTTTAATTATTCAGGTAAAGCATTACTGCTGCCTGTATTCTGAAAATTATATTTTAAAATATCAGCTATAGTGTTACTTGGGGGTAATGTACAGGTAAGCACACAAAAAAAGAAAAATAGTAAAATTGAATCAAAGCTCAACTTCAGTTCAATGATGTACATGTATAGCAACATCCCTGTTGTAAAAGGTAAACGTATAATTATTTGGACACTTTCCTAAATATTGAGGAGTATTTACATTGTAATTTATTCTATTGTATTATTACCTAAAGTCAAAAGAATCTTTTATTATTATATTACATAAATAAAACTAGGGTTTGTAATAATTGTTTATGCTGATAGTATTGGCATATGCATAATTGAAACATTTTAGAGGTTATTCAAATTTATCTCCTAACTTTAAAAAGAAAGAAAAAAGAAAAATTAAGCTCCTAGCAATCATTTAGCTAGTTAACAGTAAGAAAATTGCTAGACTATAAGAAATTCCACTTTACCTATCCTTTCTTCAATTCTTTAAGTCACAGTTATTGCTGTAGAAATGTTGCTACATTGGTTGTGACCAGAGAAATGTCAAGAAAGTAATATTACATACTTTTTTGCATATGTATATGTATTATATATCTTTGTGAATGACTAAAATGCTTCAGCAACTCAACAGCCAAGTAAATGAAAGTGTAGCTGAAGGTACTTTGGATTAAACAATTCTCAGTTAATCTAAATGGTGATTATTATGAAAAAAGTTTGTGGGGAAACAAACATAACTTAAGAAAAAGATGGAGGTTTCACTTATACATATCAATAAACTGGGGAAAAAGAAAATGATGGAAAAAGTAAATGGAAAGATTTGTTGTGTTAATAGATTCTTATGTATGAAGTCATTAAGATGTCATTTCTCTGTAAAATGATCTATTATTTAATTATATTCAAATCAAAATCCAAGAGGGTTTTTCTTTTTCTTTTCTTTTTTTTTTCTTCTCAGGAATTGACAAAGCAATCAAAATTCACATGGAAAAACTAATTATTTAGAAAAGTTGTAAAATTTTTGAAATAGAATAACAAGCTGGAAAAATTCACAATGACAGATACAAACCTCTACATAAAGGCGCAGTCATCAACGTGGTGGTTTTAGTGAAAGAAAAGAAATATCTGTGGGAAAAGAACAGAGTTGAAATATGGCCCCATTGACCCAGCCAGCTCAGTCAGTCAACAGGGTACAGGAGTGGGGCAATGCGGATGAAAAGAGAAGAAGAAAGAGAGATAGAAAGAAAGGAAGAAAGATGGACTCTGGCAGGGGCAAAAGATGATTTATTCAGTAAGACCTTCCTTTTATACTCCAGTTGTTTACCAGAAAACATTCAGGCTTAACAATATTTACATATTTAAGATGGCTTAACAATGTTTACATAACATATGTAAGAGGGCTTAACTATGCTTACATAAGACAGCTTTTGAGACAGGGTCCTGCTCTATAGCCCAGGCTGGCCTTGGGCTCATGGCAATCCTCCTGGCTCATCCTCCCCAGCGCTGGGATTACAGGCATGTACAACCACACCCAGCTTATGTGGCGCTGGGGAATTGAACTCGGGTACTTAACACTTGAAGACTTCTTTAAAGAAAGAACTTGGCCCCAGGAGGTCAGGAAGGTTAAGCTTCAAGGTCTCTGGCACCCCATGAAAATGTGTGCAAATAATTTCCAAAAAAAAAAGGTTCAGCAAACATACATAATTAAACAAATATTGTAAATTTCTACCAGCTCTTCTAAAATAATTAAGCATCTAATATTCAAAAACACAAGTCTCCATTACTATTACATAATATATAAAATGATAAAATGAATAAAGATTCTAAATTTAAAAAGTAAAGCCAAGAAATATGAAACAAAATGAAAATCATGAAGATAAAATTCTTGATTTTAGCCTAAGCTGTAAGAGACTATCCAAATAATATTCAACAGGAGAAAATTCAGAACTTAACTTGTAATTCATTGAAAATGAGAATATGTTCTTTAAAAGCTATCTCTAGTTGAATGAAAAGCCACATACTCAAAATATTATTTCAAATTACATATTTTAGATGATATAATCAGTATGTATAAAAGATAAAACTTAGTATTTTAAAAAGAAACAATAAAAATGTAACTTTGTCAATGTAATGCGTGAGATCAGCTTAAAAGTTGATTGTCCAAAGCTAAGAATGAGACAGATGGATGCATATTATATCCTGGAAATCTGTGCTCACCAGTGGTCATATCTGTAGCCTTTCACCTCTGGTGTATATAATAGGATATCTGATTGTTTCAGTTGCCTGTGGTAGGATTAAGTTTAAATGACCTAACAACATTTTTAGAAATAAGTAATTCATAAATATCTAATTGTGTACTTTTGAGTAGCGTGATGAAATCTTAAGCCTATGCACTCTGACCTACCAGGGATAGGAATGATCCTTCTGTTCAACCCTTCACACGGCACTGTGCCCACCCACTAGTCTTGACTATCAGATGATCTATTGTGGTCACACGATATTTAGTTCATGTTATTTTATTTAGTAATGCTTCTAAAGCACAACAGCAATTCTTGCCATTTTAAAACCTAATACTACTAAGATTAATCTGTTTTATATTTAGGATTTGCTGTTAATGTCTTCTTGTAACTGATTTACAAATATAACTTTAACACAGGCATGGATATATTGTGTATCTAGGCCTCCACTATAGGTCTTCGGATGTGTCCCCCTCAGATAAGAAGAGACTAATCTGTAATATAGAAAGAGAAAAATGTATAAGTAATCTATTCTTTATTATATCTTCCAAATGGTTAAATTAAAAGTAACTCTTCCCCCATTTTATTGATATGTATAAATGCAAAATTTAAGGTTTACAATGAAGTTTAGCATTTTGTGCACATACGTATCTTGTCAAGGTGACAAGTATTTTCCCACTCTCCTTTTGGGTAGGGGGAGGGATAAAAGCAACTTTTTGAGTGAGTGACCAATCAATACTTTTACTTTTTTGTATCTACACATTCATAAACCTATAAAATTTATACATATAGATATATTAGAAAATCATTTTGTAAGGCTTAGGCAATTCTACATGTTAAATCTATTACTAATAGGAAACATTTATATTATCACTGAAGCAATTAATTTGTTCTTAATAATCATTTTGTGACATATAGTCAGTAAATAATGTTGGTAATAACCAAATTATTTGTATTTTCCTGCCTAAATTACATGAAAGAAATATCTAAATATAAGTGAATGTGCATGTACATTCAAAAATTGAATAAGTTGTTTTTAACCATATGTCCATACTCAATGTAGTCATAATATATCAATGAAAAATTAAATAATATCATAAGCAACTGATGTCATATCTATGTGAGAGTAGACTGAAAATTAGAAGAATTTTGCTTTTCATTTGTTGCAATTGACAGCTATTGATTACATGTAATGTTTTACTTGAAAATACAGAAAATAAGAATTTCTTATACACTGTGCCATTTGTATATTTACTTTTTAAAAGTTTTTTTCAGTATTTTGTCCCTTTTTTAATGCAATGTATATTTCTGTGGTTTTCAACAATATTATTACTTTTAGATTTTAAGTGTAACAGGTGAAGATGTGGAAATATTCACCCTCTTAAAAATAAAAGAAAGGTGAACAATGATATTTCTTGGGCCCAATCGATCTCCCATCTAACCTGGTAGGTTATCTCTTACTTGTGTCGAATATCTTTTGCTGTACAGAAGTGTCTTCCACTTGTCTAATTCTACTTCGGCCTTCTCGTAAGTGACATAGGTCTTATGGGGATTGCTGGAGGGAGGACAATTTCCTTTCCCAGATAGGAAAAGTTTTCACAATTGTATTTTTGCAAAGTTTCTCTCTGGAATAATAATAAAAAAGGCTCTCAGTGCTTTTCATACGAAATATTCTTCCACCGATAGTTATGAATCAAAAAAGGAAAAAAAAAATACCTGGTAAGAAAAGTGAGAAGATGTCTGCAGTAAATTCTCAGGCTAATTCTCACTCATTCTAAAAGTATTTACTCAATTTTCCATTTTGGTGCTCATTGTGCTCACCACTTCCAGTGCCTACTGCTATGTGTAAGCAGATTCTGGTGGCTCCATTTCTCCTTATATGCCTACCTCTGCTCCTAAACTTGTTGTTCATTGATGTGTCTTCATTTGAGAAGTGGCTAATCTTAAGAAATGGGATTTTTTTCAACTTTCTTTTATTTGTAAGAAAGAGAATGATGACTTCTAAGCTTTGGATATAGTGCACTTAAAATCAACGATAAAATCTATATTTTTGATCTTTTGGAGAACAAATAAACCCCTCAGCTCAGTTGTTTTTATCTCAGTACATTTCATCTCACTTATTCAAATGAAAATTGGTCCCATCTTTTTGGAATAAACCTTAAATATCACTACCTTATGGAAATTCAATCGTTATTCTCTCCTTTTATTTATTACCACATCTTTCAAAGTATTTGTCAGAATCTCAAATGATTTCTAATTTTTTCTCCTTCTAATTTAAAATTTCTGAGAGAGAAAAATATACTACAATGTTGTTCATCATTCAATTTTTGACATCTGATATAATTTTTACTCAGTATTCTATGATAAAATACAAATTTTTGATCAGTTAAACCTGATTTTATGACATAAAAATATACTGGAATGTATTCTAAGGCACACAACCAGATGCCTTTTAACACATCTGGTTTATGTATCTTTTACATGTTTGTCCATGAAAATTAAGTTTTACCATAATATTCAAAAATGATGAATATTTGAAATTAAGTCATTATTGACTCATATTTAATACTAAAACCTAAACAGTCAAATGCATCTGTAAATCTTATGACACATACTATAATCTTTTTCCAGCTAGTACTCACTAAACAGGCAAATGACAGAAATAATCCTGCTTTATTGTCTTAGTTCATTTTGTTTATGTTGTTACAGAAAAACATCGCAAACTGGGTAATGGATAATTAATAGAAATTGATTTTTGACATTTGTGTAGACTATGAAATCCCATGCAGTGATACCAGCCCCTGGTGAGAACCTTCCTGCTGTGTCCCGACATGTCAAAACAAGTGCATGGTGAGAAAGCCAGTGAGAGAGCAGGGGGACAGAAGAGGTCATGCCCCAGGAAGCTCACGTTCATAACACAGCTTCTCTGGAGACAAGCAACTGATTTCCAGGCAATGGTATCAATCCATTCAGACTGTGGAACAATCATAGGTTAATCACCTCTGCAGTCTCTCAAGCAGTTGGGAGCTCAGCCATATAAGCTTTAGGGGAAGTAAAAGATAAAAAGGCATGATATATATCCACAAGGATATATCCATTTCTCCCCAAGATGAATATGACTATACATTGTTACATTGTTAATGTAAACTAATAAAATAATATTTATAGAAAATAATTCCAGCATGATTGCATTAGTTTTGGAGAGGGCATTCAAATAATTTATCAAAACACTTAATAAAATAATTTATGGAATAATGCAATCATCTCATTGCCTCTGTTTTTAATCTAGCTAGAAATTTTATTGCTTACTGTATGGTTTGTATAGGCTTTGTTATTTTTATTTTGTAGATTTCCTTTTGACTTCTATCATGTTAGTGCAGCATACATGTGCAGACACACATACGCAGACACACAGGCACATAGGCACACACACACACACAAAGGAATTTAGAGGGGGGGGGTGGTGTCATTGTCGGTTTGTTTGTTTCAAGGTATGAAGAATTTACTACTTCTTGTATGATATAGATTTGTCAAATTATTGTAACGGAATCCCAAACAAAAAAATCATAATCAACCTGATTCTTCATGTTTGCAAACTATCAGTAAATACATTCTTCCTAACAAGCAAAGCATTTCTCAAATTATTTTATATGTTTGAGTAAAGCAACCATAAAGGGTAGTCTTATTTATGAAAACTCACATGAAAATCATGCAATGATGAGGATTTATGTACCTGGATGATATAAATTATGAAAACTCCTATGTGGTTTTTTACACTAATTATAAATATTCCTTTTCTTTTTGTTGTGTTCTAAATGGGATTCACCAGGAAGGATTGAGAAGCTAAATCAGTCATTTCTTTTGAGCACAAAACCCATTAGAATTATTTTTGAGTAAATGAAACCTACAGTCTTTATTTCATAGTGATGGCGATTGTGTTTCTTATTGACAAAATTAATGGAAAGGTAAAGGAAAGAAAAATTATCCAAATTTAGATAGACCTTCATGGACATGTGAATTTGATCAGATGCATGCCTGCATATATACTTTTAATGCCAAGAAAGAACAATGTAATTTTTTAAAATTAAAAGTGCTTTGGGAAAATATTTCATTTAATTTTCAGATGGACAAACAGAATTTAAAGGAATTAGAATATTTTACGTGCTTAATATTAACTCTGAATGTTTCAAAAAAGCTTTGAGTAATTATATTTATCATGCAATAGCCTAATGGTTAACGAAAAGACTTCACTCCTTCACTTAAATTTATAAAACACTATTACCAAGTGTCTTCATTACTTTTTTTATTACAATTACAGAATACCCAACATCTGCAACTTAAGGGATAAAAACTGTATTTTAGCTAACTGTTTTAGAAGTTCTCAGTCCACTCATGGGCAACCTGCAAAGGTGGAAGCATATGCTGGAGGTCTACTAGGACAGAAGCTACTCACTGTGTGGCAATTAGGAAGCAGAGAGACCAAAAAAGGTGGAGCTGGTATGTGTTCTTCTAGACTCCTGTGTCTGGGATCCACCCATTCCGGGACAAGCCCCAGAATTTTGCCCCATTTGATTCTTCCATTTCATTCACACTCCATTTCTTCATAGCACATGAAATCTACATGTATTTCACAGTATCAATATTCAAATACATGAAGCTGTTTGGTGACATTATGGATTCAAACCTGAGCAAATACACCATATCTTAATACTGTCACTGATTCACTGTATTTTTTCTTTCTTCCTTCATGATTCTTTCCTTCCTTTCTACCTTCTTCACATTTTCTCTTCTTTTCCTCCTTTGTCCTTAATTACGTTGAGTCTTCTTTGCTTAGTCGGTTGTTTTCTCCTATACTTGGCAAGTAAAACACGTAATTCTAGTAGCAAATATGTAACACTACTTGTGTTGAGGTCAAGAGAGTGAGGTTTTTGCTATCACCTTTAAAAGTATATTTACTGGGCTACAGAATGAGACTGTGTGTGTGTGTGTGTGTGTGTGTGTGTGTGTGTGTGTGTGTGTGTGTGAGTGTTGTGTGAAAAATCATAACTACGAGGCATAAGAATGTGACTTCATCTTGCAAAGACCTAATGCATTTTTTCCAGCCCATTTGAGCAGTGCATTGTGAAATAAGCCTGGACAACACACACGTACTGATTTTGCCAAGAGTGAACCTTAAATTATGCAACTGCTGATTTAACTAAGGTCTATATTCAAAGTCACTTTTGAATCTTTTTTAGTAGTAATGATACCTGCCTTTAGGGAAATACCAAAGCACTTTTATTTTATAAATACACTTACTATTTATATGGTCATATTTTTAACATTTTCATATTTTGCTTCATTACACTATTGACATTTTCCTGAATCATTTTATTTCTAGAATGTGAATGTTGTGTGTATCAATAATTCTTATCTTCGTCATGATGTATTATGAAGCAATGCATTCATGGCGTGTGGTTCCTTTGGTACGTAGGAAACAATCTCTCTGTAATGGCCTGTAGGCGTTAGATAAACACTGAACTCATGATTAATTGCTAGCTGACCAATAAAGAGATCCCTTGATGTATTTAAATACAGATTTCAGCTTGGCACAATGTGTAAATTAAAGGTTCTTTTTTAACTTATGTATGCATTAATAACTTACTTTGGCTGTCTAAAAGCATTAAGTGCCTTCAAGGTTAACAAAACAAGTTTTAATCTCATTAACAAAACATTTGTATATTCCAAGATCTTTACCTTGATGGATGAACTTTGTTAAGTTGCTAGGTTAAGAAAAATAGTGTCAAAAGGTGATTAAAGCATAGGGAGTTTTTTTAGCTGTTCATTTCTTTGGGCCATAAATTAAAACACACACACACACAAAAATCTTCCTAGTGAAAAATAAGAATGAATTCATCTCATGCACAAAAAGTACTAGAATATCTCGTCTAGGACTGGTTCATCACCATGTGAAATGGGCTTCTTGCAGTCGGAATTTCTGAATTCTCAGCTTAGACAGAGGGAAAAGAAGAGACGAACTGTGACATAACTAGAGTGACCACCCACATAAAGAGGATGAAAATCTTAACAATCAAGGGTCTTCTACCAGGATGATGAGCACAGCAAAAATTCTTGGGATTCTAGGTCGATATTTGCAGGTATGGCGAAATTAAGACTTGCACTGTGGAGCTCTACAGCTGGTGACTGATGTAGGAGTTTTTGTTATCTCACAGAATCTACTTCTCAGTTTCTCTGTGAAATACTATATTTATTTACCAGAGGCTGTTCCCACAGCTTCTCTATTCCTGGTATGACAGTACAATACATTCTAAAGTTTAAACGAAAGATTTAAAAATTAAAACTAATAAAATTTAAGATGAATCCAATACTAAATAACTAATGGGCAAGAGTAACATGTTTTAATACTTTAAACAGTAAAAACAAATGCAATTCATTTTTACAATTATATCTGTAAATAAACAGTTGAGAACAAGGGGTGAAACAAGTACGAGATCCTGGATTCAGTTCTCCAGAAACATATGAACATGGCCTGATTGCACATGCCTATTATTGCAGCCCTCAGTATGCTGAGGGAAAAGGATTGTCATGAGTTCGAGGCCAACCAGCTGCACTAAATAGTGAGTTGAGGACCAGCTAGGACTATAAAGTGTGAAATTGTCTGAAAAAAAAAAAAAAACCTGGTGAGACTGGGGACAGAGCTCATTGGCTAGAATACTTGTCTAGAGCATGCTCTAGGCCCTGGGCTATATTCCCTAGCACCACATATGAATGTAACACATACCTGTAATCTCAGTACTCAGGAGACTGAGACAGGAGGATTGCTGTTAGTTTGAGGCCAGGCTCGACCAGCCTGGACTACAAAGTGAGACCCTGTCTCAAAAACAAAAAACAAAAAAACAAACAAACAAAAAAAGAGAAAGAACAAAAAAGAAGAAGGTATAAATGTGTATACCATACCATGCAACCATTCTAATGAGATATTAATAAAAATAAAATCTGTATATAAGCATGAACGTACCAAAGACCCTTGGAAAGTTCTACGTTAAAAGATTCAGGTTGTTCTTAGCAATTTTTCATGTGACAATTCAAATGATATCTGAAAAGAAGGCGCCCTTATAATATAATACTGATGCTTCTATAGCACGCTGCTACGAGTTCTGGGCTTTTCACTCTGACAGTACAGTCTTATAAGTTACAACAACGGGAGGACACATACATAAAACTTTTCATAAATTTTTATTGGTGGCCAGAGGAAGGCCATGTTCACCACACAAGAAAGCAGGATAAATTCCTAATAATTTATTATTTTATTTATGTTGGCTATAAGACAAGGGGCACGTTGCCTCCCCCTGAAGAAGCAGGGAGTAAGTACCTTAAGTTCATGGGGTGGGCAAAAACGAGAAAGGGAGCTTGTTTCTCCATTACTGGGGCTGCTCTCCAAGGATCGTCTCCAACCAGGCCTCTTTGTTAACACACTGATGATACTTACTATTAGACTTAACAAAGTTCATACTTAAACCTTCCAAATGTCAATAATTAAGAAATTGATTTGTTTAGGTTGCTTTAATTATCCCACATAATAATTTTACTTATTCCTGAACTACCAGGTGATATTTCAATACATGTATTTAGTGAGTATTATTCAATACTACTTAGTAACCATTTCTACCTCCTTCTCATTTGTACGGAAACCTTTGAGGGCCTCTGTTCTTGTTTTTCATAAAATAGATAATGTTGTCCACTACAGACACTCTGTGGTGCCGTGAAATGCTGGATATCATTCTTATTCCTCCTATCCAACTTTCTTTTGGTACCCGTTGTGCTATGGATGTGGAATGTGACCCTAAGCCCTCACATATCTGGTTGTTGTGCCATACCTATAGATTCCATGTGCTGCTAAGTGGTGGGGCCTGTTGGAAGAGGCAGACCCCCGATCCTTGATACGGAAGGGTCACAACACTTGGGATTCAACCACAAGGATATATGTTAGCTCAGCTCTTTCTCCTTCTCTTGGTTTTCTGTCCACCATGCTATGACCGGCTTGTCTCCTGCTTGGCCACTGCCATGGGCTTCCACCATTGCCAGCTGCCAATGGATGGATGGATGGAGTCCTCAGAAATGCCACGAGCATGAGCCTTTCCTCCCTTCAGTTGTACATGTCAGGTGCTCTGTTCCAGTAATGAGTAAGTGTGGAACAGTCTCCCTCTCCGGCCTCCCTCTATTCCTCCTTATTTTCTCTCCTTTTTTTTTTTTTTTTTGGTTGCTACTAGTCTGCATTTAGATTGGCCTTTTTTAATGGAGAATTGACTTCAATTTTAAAAAACTGAAAAAATAAATGTGAAGCATAAATATAAAGCTGTTTATTTGTTGTTACAGACATTGTTAAGCTACCTGAACATTTCCCTTGTCACCTTGTAACTATCTCACCATGTGAAATACTCCTTTTGTAGGCACTGTCTTCATGATGCCACGACATCTGCTGTCACAGAACAACCACTGATCAGGCTACCCAATATCTTACTTTCTGCTTCTAAATTGGAGCCAAACACATCTTTCCTGGATACATAGGTCAACCTTTAATGCTTTTTCTTACAATAAGAAGTATTAATATATTGCTCAATTAAGTTGCTTCTGTGTTGTGAGTTAACAAATCAGTTTTAATCTAGAATTTTAATCTTGTTTGTAAAGTGTTTTTCTTCTTTTTTCTACTGTTAGTAACTCACGTTTTTCTAATATGTACAGATTTACCTTTAAATACATTTAAATTACAAACTTTCTTACCATGGAGTAAGTTTATATTCGTTGCAACTACTCATACTACTCTATCAACTCAAAACATGCATTAGAATGATGCTGGCTACATATGTGAACTTCAATGAGCACAGCTGGCTCTTCAATGCTTTGAAATGCCCTTTCGTTTCTTACAAGGACATTCCAATATCATTCCTCAACCATTTTTACTGGTAGCGATTGCTAATTTGTCTATTCTATATCTAGATGAACAGACACACATTGTCTTTCTTCTGTAACTATTCTATTGGGTTAATTCTCACAGGCTACATCTGGTAAATTTTTCACACTACCTGTTGTTTAAACCATAATAATCAGTTTTAAATATTGTGTTTCAAAGATGCTAACTTATGGAGAAAATATCGTTGTCTTTGAATTCAGTTCTGAGGCATGAAAATATTTTACTGATAAACCAAATATCTGTTCCCTTTGAACATTAATATTTTTTCAACGTACAGATGCTAACTTACATAACTGAGATTGAGAAAACAATTTAGACCCTAAAGCCATTAGGCAAAATTCATTTGTATGCTTTTGAGAAAATATAAACTGTTGTTGATTATAATATTATCCTATTTTCTTCTAGTGTATTAGGATAAAACTTTTCTTAAATAGTTTATAATGTAAAACTCAGAATATGTTACATCGGCATTTAGGTTTTCTTCATTTCTAATAGTTAAGAGCTTATGTCTTTTTTGTTAAAAAAATAAAACTAAGGAGGTTTACTGTGTCTTGATTATACTTAGATTTGTGCTTATAGCTAGACTATAGGCTGCACTTTTATATATTAAACGTACATATCCTACTTTTCTTTAATAAAAAAGCCATATGCTCTGCCATGTGTCAACTCTAAGCCATTAACAAAATCAACAGAAATACTACTATTGCTGTCATTATACTTCTTTCAATGCTAGTTTTTGTCCCAAAATTATGGGACAAAAGCCTACCTTTGGAAGGTGATTGAATAATGGGAGTTAATTCATTGATATTCTGTGCTTTGAAGAGACTAGATCTGATGGGAAGCAGCGGATCACTTGGACTAGAGCTGGAAGGGATGGCTTCTCACCACCTCCACCCCTGACTCTACTTCTTGTCTGCCAGGGCACAAGCCTCTTCTCTCCAGCTAGGTCCTCTGCCTTGCTTTTCCAGCATTAACTACTGCCCATGGACGGACGGAGGGATTTCAAAACTATGTGCTCAAATAAACATTTCCTTTCATAAGTTGGGAACTTTGAGTATTGTGTTGTAGCAATAAAACAAAATTAGTAAGACCGAAAAAATTACTATTTACCAAATTTGTGAGTCAGGAATGAAATTGTTCTGGTTAGGGAAGCAGTTCAGTGGTAGAGAGCATACACAGCGTGTGCAAGCCTTAAATATAAGCCTCATCACTCTAACAAACAAGTAAATTAATTAATTTGTTCTCTCAAGAGCATATAGAGTTCTAATCTGGGGAAAACAGAAGAATAAAATAAATTGCGATGCCATGCTTGTGATCACTTTAATACTTTTATAATGTATTATTTTATGAAATTAGTATTTGAGCATTGATTTATAAAAAACACATATGTATGTCTACACGCATATTTGTGTATTTCAAATAATCTAACTCATTCTCATGTATAATACTTGTTAAAAACCATAGAATGTTATTTCATATGGCTCAACTAATTATTTGAATAAGACAGTATAGAGGAAAGTAAAAAAGTGTTGTAATATTTTGTTTATGAAGCTGACTCTTATATTTAGCGGCAATTTATTGCACAGATACATGAGGAAAATAGAAAATTATCCAGGAAGCTATTAAAGTCACTTATGTAAGAAACAGTGACTGTACTAATTGGATCAGGAAAGCAACATGAGGCATATATAATATGCATGCATTGTGCTGTTAACAGCCTGATGGACACAAAGAAAACAAAGTTGTATAAGGAGTTTCAACGATGTACATAATTCACGCTAGTGCAATTGCTTGAAAGCAGTAAGTATGTCATTTACACTGTAATATTTTTAACTGAGGATACACTGATCTTGTCTCAACTTCACTGATTGAACCTGTGGGTGGACCGAGCTGGACATACATGCTCAGGCAAGTGTGTGCTTCAAATCATTCAAGTCTTTCTGTTATAGAGCTCTGGTTAAAAGCCTAGGAATAATTAGAAACACGTGCAGCTAAGTGGATAATTACAATACATTGTAGCAAATGTGATGATATGAGGAAACACAGAACTAAGGAAACCCATAAACAAATTAGCTAATTTAATAAGTTATAACTTACTGAGTGGTTTTTTCCCAAAGTTTCATCTGAGTACATTGCTTTAAAAAATACATTTATCTTGAGGTCATAAAGTACTGAGGAGAGTAAACACTAGTAAACCAATAGTGTTTAACCTTTTAAAATTATTTATGTTAGAATTTTGACAAGGCAGAAACATTTTATTTGGTGAGGCCAGAGTAAGAAAATTAAAAGTGTGGTTCAGTTATTTGTATCTGATCTAGAATTTGAAGCTTTGTCTTTTCGAGCTCTGAAATCAGTCAGACAATAATATTATAACAATTTAGCAAGTTTTTGTTTGCTTTGTATTTTCCTAATGGTGTATTGACAACCTTTTTTTAAAAGCAAATGTAATTTTTTAATTAAATATAATCATAACTCTAATGTATAACTTTTAATTATCATAACGTTAATTTTATTTACTCCCTTATTAATAGAGCTTTAATTTCTACTGTATCAGTACCTGGTTCTAGTAATGTACCAGAGCACCTGGCCCTGACTTTGATCCGGCAACTTTGTATTTCTTCCCAATTCTATATCAGGTGAGATCACATTGATTTTGGGGACCAAGTCTATATTAGTTTTATGTTTCTCTGAGAGACATTGACTACTTTCTTAAGCTATTTGTATAATAAATGTATTTATAAAATATGCCCCTTTTGTGTTTGTTTGATATAATATGAATAATAGGGGTAAACTGCCATCTAAACCAGTTTAGTTTGCCCATGATTAAAGCTTCTGGTACTCAAAATGAAGGATTCTCTTTCTTTAGCAGATGTGAAGGTACTACATAGATCTCTTTACTTCACTCTGTAGGATTTAAGATCTGGTGACTATGCTGACATCTATGATTGCTATGGGTATAATCTCTCTTGTCTTTGGTGGAAGACCCTCATGACATCTGTCAGCATTGACAGGAATGTGCCATGTTAATGTCTTTTCCTTCAAGAAGGGTAAAAATCTCAATCATTTCATAGCCATTAAAGTTTATGAAATTGAAATAGTCCAGTATGTAAATATTTACCCTATGCCTGTCATTATACACTTCCAAGTAGCATTTTAATGGTTTACATTTGCTTTAAAAAATGTTTGCTAAAATTTTGCCAACAATACAGTGTTTAATTGTTACTTAAATTGTACATGTGTAGAAACACTGGATTCATGGTTTCTTAATAGCATACATGTGGTTTGGATCTGGATTGCCCCCTGAAATCCTCAGGTACCTATGGATACTGTGTGTTTTTGGGAGGTGGGGCAAGGTTGCAAAGAGCACATGTTTGGGGCGTGACCTGGAAGAGAGAGTGCTGGTCCCATCCTTCCCCCAGACTTAGCCCTGATCTGCCATGCTGTGACAATATCATTCTTTGACTCCAGACCCACCACGTGTTTCTACCATCACCAGCTGACCACAAGGAACACACACCTTTTGAAAGTGTGAACGGAAATAAATCTTTCCTCTCGGAAGTTGTGGATGTCAGGCATACTTTCCCAGAAACAAGAGAGTAACAAAGACAATACTATTGCCTTCAAATCATCATACTAGAAAAGTGGTCACTTTTCTATTGCTATGATCCACAAATTAGAGGAAAATTTTATTGTAGCTCACGGTTTCAAAAAGTCTCGGTACATTCATGGTCAGCTGGCAATGGTAAAAGCACATGGCAAAGATCCAGCAGGAGGAAAAACTATTTATGGGATGGTAGATAGGAAGCGAAGGTAGCGAGGAAGGGTGGAGTTAGCATATATTCTTCCAGGACATGTCCCGGTGACCCCCCCCCCCCCCCTTTCGATTAGGGTCCAGTTTTCAACAGCACATGGCTCCACAGGTATTCCACAACATTCACATGAGGCTTTTGGGGTCAATCCAGATCCAAATCATGGCAGAAGATTGCAAATATCAGACATACTCCAACATTACTTAATGTATTATATTATAATTCATGCAAACTTTGAATTTTGGGTAGGCCTGAATATCAATCCAGTTTATGCCCTTTAGAAATTGCTTGAACATTATTAAATAATTCTTATTTAAGTTTGAGTTATCCAGAGGACTACCTAAGTTCACAGACTTGTTTTGGATCTTTAACTCAATTGTTTATAGCATGCAAACCACCTTATGCATTAAGATAATTTAGGATAAGAAAAAGGTGCCACACCTTAAGAGATGCTTTTTAGATTGATGGGGTTTTTCGCTGCTATTTTGGGCTTTGCTATTCATTGTCATTACACACAACTAAGTATGAAGAAGAACGAGGCACCCTGATGTTGGCCACATGCTGCTAGTCTCAAATTTTCCAAAATACTGGCCTTTTTCTAATACAGAAGCTTTGGTAGCAAGAGGTAAAAATGAAAAAGCCAATATCCTGTAACAAAGTTTGAGAAAGAAAACCAAGAGCATGAAAAATCAGCCACCAGTTCTGACAATTCAATTTTTTTTTGTACTAAGAAGACAGAAACAGAAGGGCTATATGCTTATTTTAAAATCTTTTCTGGCATCCTGAAACTTGTGTTTAACCAACAATAAGATAATAAAATCAATGCTAAAGAAAAAGAAAAATAAATGTCACAGTTTATATATACACCCAGAGTCCAACTGCCTTTATCCAAGGAGATAAAACTTAAGTCATCCCAATTTCCCTAAATTGCTGGGATGGAAATGAAACACAGAATGTAAGCTGTATTTCCTTGGCAGCGTGATTCAGCTAAATTAAGCAAGCCAGTTCCAGACAAAGCAAGTGCAACAGCTCTGCTGGTTCCCAAAAGAATGTTAATACATAGCAGCAGATAATGAAAGAGGTCAAAATACTTCCTTCTCGGTGATTTAGAGACTATAACATTGTTGCTGCTTGTAGGGCTTCTTCCTGTTTTCAGTTTTGTTAGGAAAGATCAATGAGCAGGTGGGATAGTGATGGGCCCAGGAGAGTTACACTGGGAAACTGGCCTTAGCTAAAGACACAAATGGCAACCTACAAGCAGCTCCTTTGTTCGCTTTATTTCCCGTTTTCTTCTCTCTCTCTCTCTCTCTCTCTCTCTCTCTCTCTCTCTCTCTTTTCTTTTTTATTTGTATTTCTTAAACTTATAGAGGGCAGTTACCATGGGTTTTGCTCAAAGTGGTTAAAGGAGAGGAGTTAAGTTATACATCACTATCTCCTATCTAGACAATGGGATATCCATACAATGGATTGTTATTACGTAACTAAACAGCAGTTAGAAAATATTGGGAAGCTTAAATATTTATTTGTCATTACTTTAAAAATGAGTTTTATGACATTTTATCCCTACTGTACGACAGGGCATGCTGGAGAAGACGAGTCTTGAGGTAATAAAATGTTAATAGCTGAAAGAGCGGAGAGATGAGGACGGGGAGGGAAGGATGGCCGCATCATGGCTTTCAGGGCAAGGCATCTATCTCGCACAACTTCTTAATGTGCTTTGTTTGTCCTTATACATTGGTCAAAATCAATGAAATATAAATTGCAAAAATTGATCCCCAAAGTAAACAATGGTCTTTTGGTGCTAAAATATATTAATAACAGCTCACAATTGTTTAATGTATCAGACTGAAATAAGAGATTAATTTACCACTCTGAAGTGTTAACAGAGGGGAATCAAATCAATCAAGTGAATATGTGAAAACTGCATTCTTCCTTCCCATTTTACAATAAACTGAAGATTACTTTTAAATATAAGATCTATTAATTTTTTTAAATTGAGAAAAATTTTAGCACAGCTCATATACTATTTCAGTTTTCTGTAGATGTTTTTTTTCTTGAGGCTTATATTACCATCTTATGTGGAAATAAATGGAACATATCTTTATAACTTAATATAGAGCACGTTTTTTATCTAGTTTGTGAGTTCTCAAGTCAATGGCTTTTCCACCAAGCGCTGTCGTTTAACAGATTTAGCTTCTTTAGAGTGGTGAGTTAACATGTTCTCATTCCCAGAGGCTTGGGCCTGTGCTCCTATGAAGGGAAACCGGAGGTTGTTTAAACGACTTAGCTAACAGCTATGAAACAAATAAATTACACAGTCAGGAAAATTATGTCTCTCATTTCTAGTACACAAGCAACATTTTTTAGAGTAATAAATTTACTTACCTAAAAAATTATTAGATTACCCAAATCAGTTCCACAAGCCTAAATTTCTAGCATATTGGGAGCACGAGGCAAAATAACCTTGTATTCAAGCGAGGTCTGGTAATTCAGCAAGACCATACCTCAAAATTAAAAATAAAAATGGGACAGCAATGAATCTCAATATGAAACTTTTTGGGTTCACCCCAGTAACACATAAAAATGTGTGGCTTTGGTGGTGTGTGGATACTACCAAGTGTTTCCATACACAGGTCAATCTTTTTATATAAAATTATAGGATTGAACAGTGTTGAAAGCATTCTGTAATTTATATCTTATTGATGGTAATGGGTCACACATTTCATTAGATTAAGCTTTATGAAATTAAGAGTTTAAAACACTAAAATATCACATCTACTCCACTCTTTTCGATTCTTACATGGATTAACTGTTAACAGAAAAGGTTGATTTTTTTACATTATCTTGGAACAGAAACTTATCATTATTAATTTGCTTTCAAAAATAATTTACTCACATTAACGACTTATGCATAAAGTTCAGAGGCTAAATAAGCCAGGCAACAAATTAGTAATTATTTCTAATTAATTGCTTGTAGGAAAAAGCCAGAATGTTATAGAAGCAGAAATTTGCAGAACAAAATTTTTAGAGAATTTGGGAGGAAAATATTTTTATATTTTCAAGTGAGAATGACATGCAATGTAAATAATTATGTGTTTCGAGGGTTTTGGCCTATATTTGAGGCATGTGTGATATTTTATATGCATCAATATACATTGCCTGAATTTTACATTTAACGGGCTAATACGCTAAATTGAAATGACAGAATATTATCTCAGATTTTTTGTGTGCTCTATACTTACACAATCTGCCAGGTGTAAACACTTGTCAAGGTTTCAAGTGTATCACTTTCTTTAAGGCTTAAAGCATATTTTAGTAAGTTGATGCTGTATTACTGCTCCATTTTTTTCAGAAATACTCCAAATATAAGGTACAGGGGACAAATTAAACATGGCACACCCATAAAAAATGCACAGCATAACTACCTAAGATAGGCTAGGCTAAGAGCTGCTGTCAAAATTTTCAGCATACAGCTACCCCATTCCCAAGATTGTACTAGGCCTATCAAGAAAAGCTGTGAATTGCTATTCAGAGACACACTAGGGTCAATTCTGGGTTGTAGTTATCCAAGAAAAAGATGGTGGCAAGTCAACACAAGATTCCATTGTTTCTCCATCATGTTTGTTTTTTTCAGTCACATAGACACTGCCACATAATACCACAAAAATAAAAAATCCTCCATGACAGCCCAATTTCTCCATTCTCTCAAGTGTATCACAGTTTTGTTTGTATTCTTCTCAGATATGTGTGTGTGTTTACATTTTTTCATTTTCGCGATATACATTCATGCCAATGGATATTTATAGTTTTGTGTTTTGCTTTCATTCCATACTTGATAGCACGTGATTTGGTCATGTTAATGCACTTAGCCATTTCTGCTACTTTTAAAATTCCTATAGTCTTACCCTGTGTGTGTATGTGACTGAAAGTTATCATTTGGGTATCACTCAGTCGTTTTGCTTTTACTAGCATTATTTTTGTAAATATTCTTTACCATGTTTAAGACAGTATGTATGCTACTGTTTTTCTAGAAGATATAGTCAGCAATATGATTTCTGGTGTTCTGTTTTGCACTTCCAATCCAGGAAGTTCTATATAGTTCCGGTTGGTCCATATCCTACTATATTCTGGACATAACCCAACTGTTTCTCCATTTGTTTATGGTCCAAGGCACTCATTGAGTTTAAGTTTCTGAAATTCCCGATGGAATCAAAACTCTTCTCATGTTTTAATTAGCCTTTTTTATGATTTCTTAAAACATATGCTAATAATTTGGATTTACTGTTTCACATTGAGTAATTTTTAGTAATGCCTATAAATTTGAATTGCTAATTCTTTGGCATTTCATGCTTATTTTTTTCTCTGTGTGACAAATTACCACACATTTAGCAGCTTAAATCAGTGATGTTTTTATAAGTCCAGCCAGCACTGTCAAATCGGACTTTTTTATTACATACATATGGCCAAAATCAAACAATCATTGCAGTATTTCTTTGCCTTGGAGGCTAAGATCTGGTTCCGAACTCCCTCAGGTTGTTAGAATTCATTTCCTTTTTTGTATGCCATTGCTCAGGAGCCACTCTTAGCTCCTAGACTAGGCCGATCCCAGTCGCTGTCTTGCGCTTCATCCACTATAACCACTCCAGAACTCAGTCGCCGGTGCCGCAAGTCCAATAGGACACATTCTTTGCCACTTCCCTTTCTTTTGACCTCGTCAGCCTTTACATTGGACCCTCTTTAGAAGAACTTATGTGATTACTCAAGGGGAGAAAATTTTACAAGATACACACACCAGAAGTGTTAAGGAGTGTTTTAGGGTTTGTCTATACATTTTTATATATAAAAAAGTATGATTTATTTTGCCTTATCTTTTAACTTAATTGTTGTCATGTTTTTATACTAAAAGTCCTCTTAGTTCAATATCTTTCTATATATGGTTTGCGGTTCAGATACTTTCTGCTATTAATTTGTCACTTATTTGATTATAATAAAAGCAATGAATCTTTTATACTATGCCACTTAATATGAAGGGATAAATGTATTCTAAAATCTCTCCAATTTAATAAAATTGTGAATTTATCTTTCCATTCCTCAAATTAATTATTTAAATGTATTTTAAATATATATATATGTATTAATTAATTAAAGTTGAAATTTGTGTATATAGATGGTGAATACAATCATTGCAATATTGACAGACTCTTAATTTTTATGAATTTTGTGTTTTTGTTATTTTTGGCATATCTTATGCTTATTCTTAATTTTATATATAGCCATTTAATAGAATAAAGTCAAAGCTGATTTTCTTTTTTGGTATATTTTATTTGCATAAAATATAATATTATGGTGAATTAACAGATTTAGATGTACATTTATATGTAATGTGATATATTTTAAGGTCATTTGCTCTATTTTATTATTTATTGCTTTTTAAATATTTTTCTCAGCCTCGGCTCCATAGTGAGTTCATGAACATCTTGAGCTACTGAGCAAGAACTTGTCTCACCAAAAAAAAAAAAAAAAAAAACCCATATGACGAATTTCTTCTATAAGTTTGACTCTACTGTTTTATTTCAGTTTTTAGACATTCCCATCAATGTTTTATGAATATTTAATTTAACAATGTTAAATATTAATAATCACAATCTTTTATTAAACAACATGAGACATAATTTTTTAGTAGTAGTTACCTTTTCCAAATTGTCAGCTTTTTTTCCATTATTGTAGCTTTAGCTTTAATACTTTAAGGTCTCAAATTAGAAAGTTTCTCACTGCTATTACGTTGACTAAATGAGTATATTAAAATTCATTATTTCAGTGTCTAACTTTATTTGGTTATAATTTCTCGATCTTAGTCTAATATTTTTACTTATTTTTAAAATTCCTTTAGTGAAGATTCATTAACTGTTAATCTATTTATACTCTGTCAAACTAAATTATATAAAATATTTACATTTCACAACTTCTATATAAATGTATCATTTAAATTATTTCATTTCTCATATTTAGAAATTTATTGGTACTTTTTCAACTCCTTTGATCAGTGGGGTATCTTTTCTGTTGTCTCTATGTTTTGACAAATGGGTTTTGTTAAACATATTTTTATGTGAGCATATTATATTGTGTATTAAGGATTTGTTTATGCCAGTACATACAATTGCTGGCAATTTGTTCTTGTAGTTTCAGCTGACTGCCACACTTGGTAACTTAGCTTATTCAAATTTATTTTGATAACTGAAGTGTGGTGGTTTATCCTCGTTATCACAATTATCTAAGCTGAGAAAGAAGGATTTCAAGTCCAAGAACAGACTAAAAGTTATCAATTTAATGAGACTCTGTCTCAAAATAAAATGACAGAAAAAATAGACAAATAAAGAAGAGGAAGAAGAAAGAGATAGAAGAAGGTGGGTAGACCTTGGTATTTATTTCAGTGACAAAGTCTTGAAAAAAAAATAGAAAAACAGAAAAAAAAAGTTTTCTTAATTGCTCTCCATTAAATCTATCTACAATATGCTTCTACTTTTTTTTTTCCTCTGATTTTCTTAGTAAGACATTTTCCAGGATGCAGGTTGTGGTTCTCTCTATGAATGAATTTTTAATACCATCTTCCACTTTATGAAATCCTTAGACTGTCCTTTATTCCATATACAAGCTATTAAATTTTCTAAAGCCCCAGTGGCAAATACCTGCTCTAGTGGTAACCAACTTCATCTTTTTTGCAATATACCAGTAGAGACATTCTTTTAAAAAAATGTTTGTATTTAGTGTTCTATTTCCTAATGATCTTTTCAAAATAAATTTCAGAGGGCATTTCTACTTGTTCTCTAGTCGAAGTTTTGCCAAGACACTCGTTTTGTGTCATCACTGGGCTACATCTTTTTGTCATTGTTAGTGCCAGAGGCGTCTTCTTGTACTGAAAATGAAAAAATAAAAATCAGCCATGAAATATTATTTTCTTTAAAATATGATTTACTATTCTGTAGATTTGGAAAGTGCTGCCTGTCTTTGGCTATTTCAAACACATTACAATGAAGAAAAATGTAGAGAAATATGAAGTGTATGTGATTTGTTATTATATTTATAACTTAACCCATATTGTTATAAACATATAATTAATTTATCTCCTCTATGTTATTATATTTGTTCTAAAGGCTTTTCATTGGAGTTATATTTATTTTGGTTCTTAAGATTTTTGTAATCCTATTAGAACTAAGAGCTAAGCAATTCTATCTCAGACAATTCACATTAAATCAAGTTTTTCAATAAATTGATTCTTCTTCCCAAATAATCTGTGCTATCAATAATCTATGCTATCAAGAATCTCCTGGATAAATTTTTTCCATACATTTTTCTTGTGACATAAAAGATGTTTTGAAATCCACATGTTAATTTTTCCTTTATTTTTCTTGATACCTAGAGTATTTCTCTAAAGTGACTCATTTTTAAGTATTTTGGAGTCAGCAACATATGATTCTTTGTCCTGTCACCACTTGGTCTATAATCCTTATTTAAAATGTGTATATATTTTAGTATTTTATTATTATTTGTATTGTCATCTAAGAGTCTTATATCCTAAGAGATAATGAATATAAATGTAGAACTCTTTTCCTTGGAATACCTGTACAATTAATAAAAATATACCATTTTAGAGCACAATGTGAAAGAAAAAATATTTAACCTGACTATAGTGGGCATTTGAGCATTTGATTTAATATCATTACTGAAAAAATTCTAGCCTTTTTCTATGCTTTTATAGTTTACTATGACTTCTTATATTTAATTCAGAAAGAAATGTATACTTCATTAACAAACAATGAATTAAAAAAACAAAACACCATTTATGAATATATTTATTAAAATTGATTACGGGTCAAATTTTGTTTACTCTTCTACTCTTGCTTTCCATAGGAAACGTTACTCACAAATTTAATTCTTTTTATGAATCAAACTTCAAGTGTTGTGTTTGCTTCTTCACATAATACTATTAATTCTTGAGTCCTTGCATCATACCTTTAAGTTCTCCTCTAAAGGTAATAGGAAGATTCTCTCTCCCAAGGATAATCATTGTCCTTTATCTAGGTCCTCCTTCATGGCCCCCTGAGTTGTCACTCAGAACCTGGTCAGGCCACTTACTTTATAAAAGTTTTATTATGAGAAAGACTTGCAAATGAACCTCTCTGTGGATCTAAAAGAAAAAAAATTAAAACAACAATGTAATATAAAAAGCATATATATATATATATATATATATATATATATATATATATATATATGCACACACACACACATATATGCTCATATGTTTCCAATAAAATTGCCACTTATGTTTTTAAAAGTATTTTTAGTTAGTTTATGTTTTTAATCCATTATAATTACATTTAAGATGAGAAATCTGTATATTGAGACATCATATTTTAACTGTTATTTTCTCAATGTCTTATCTGATCTCCTCTTCTCTGTTTACTTTTCTATATTCAACACTGTTGAAGTCACCCCCTAGTGAAAGGACTGAGACTTTCTGAACTGTGAGCTAAAATAAATATTCCTCCCTAAAGTTGTGGAAGTCGGGTATTGAGTCACAGCAACGAGAAACCAAATAAGACACACTAAGTTCATAAAACTAAGTAACTTTGAGAATTTACTCAAAGCTCAGTGTAAGTTAGTTTATTAGTCACTTTCATGAGTACTTTTTGATGTGCTGTAGATGAGGACATAAGGTCATACCTGCCTGATGCAAGTGGCAGATGTACCACTACCTGGGCAAGAAGAGTTTTAAGAAGGAAAAGCCTGCTTATTTCATAAACTTTTATAAGCTTGACATTTGTTTACTAAAAGGACTATAGATCAATATTACGAGAGGTCTTTGAGCATAGAAAAACTCAGTTAAAGACAATAAACTGCCATCTTTGCAAACACTACATAACACCTTTCATGTGTTGATGGAGCTCAATATATAAACTGAACATGAAAATGAATGGGCATACTCTTTTCTTGACAAAAGAGGCTAATGGAACTTACCCAGCTAAAACTTTTCACATTAAATTGAAATTGTACCTCTAAATCTTGGAGGTAGTGAAAGCAAGGCATACCTCTTCTGTGTTAAGACACTGAAAAAATATTGGCCAAAGCAAAGATTTATAAGATGTCATTGAACGCATTCATTCTAACAATAAAGAGGACAGCAGGATGGGAAAAGGATGGTTGGGATTTAAAATAAATCACATGGCACCGTAATAATTCGATAGCAGTTAGATCTCCCTTGCCACACGGCATCTGGCATTCCGTCATGTTGTGTTTTCAGAAAATAATTGTTCTTCGTAGACACAGCAGTGCAGAATTTGAACTTATAGAGAACATGAAGCTGAAATTCTGGAGAAATTTTCAGAAAAGATTCGGTAAAGTAAATAGGCCTTTAAGTTGTAAAGAGAATTAGTATTTTTGTGAGAATATTTTTAAAGTTGAATGAATTACCAAGAGAAATATAATTTCACTTTCACTATGAAAAATCTAAGAATTGTGTAAAAAGAGAATACCCAGTAGAACACAAACATTTATTGCTGATCCTAGCTTATCGGCTTATAATTATAATGATTTTTTTCAATTATTACCATTTATCATATTCTTGAAAAGGAAAAATTTGGATGGCCACAATTACTAAAAGTTCTTTCTCTGACCATATAATATGTCTATTAATCTTATTACCTTATTTCAACCTGTTAGTTCAATTAATTAGAAAAATACTCAGAAGCAGTAACTGGTCATTTCTCTAGCTAGTGACATTGATGTTAAAGTTTGGCTGTTTCTCATTGCATCGTTCTATTGTATTGAATACTCATGAGGCCAACGTCAAGTTTACTTCCATCTTCAAGCATAACATGTGACCTCATTTGAAACAAGTGTTTCTTCAGCATGTTCATCTAAAGATCTTGGGATATTATCATTTTGGATTTAAGATGGTCATTAAATCCAATGATTAATATCATTATAAGAGCAGAAAAAAATTAGTCATGGAGAAAGGCCTTGTGAAGACAGGTACAAAATGGAGCGATGCGTATTTCAGCCGAGGGAGCACCACAAGTAGTCAACCTCCAGAAACTGTTTAAGAGAAGGCTGGTACTGATTCCTCTTGAGAAGGCTCAAAAGGAACCAATTCTGCTAGCATGATAATTTCCAATAATTGGCTTTCAAAAGAGTTAAGAAACTTGAATTGTTTTAAATTACGGAATTCTTGATAACTCTGTGTCAGAGTTCTTGAAATACAATAAATATAATAAAATTGCTAGCATAATGTCGTACTTACTTTTTCATAGCCTTAACTCAATATCCAACACCCAGAACTTTAGGGAGGAAAGATTTATTTTTACTCACAATTTCAGAAGGTCATAGTCCATTCATGAACATCAGCAAGAACGAAAGCACATGGCAGAGGTGGAGGTGGAGGCAGCTCCTCAAAGCATTGTAAACAGGAAGCCAGGTGCTGGAAGAAAGGAAGGGAGGGAGGGAGGAAAGAAGTGAGAGAGGGTGGGAAGAAGGAAAGAAGGAAAGAAAGAAGGCGTGCTTAAAATATAGGAGTCTCCTGTACTGATATGCTACGGATTGCATTTTTATTATCTATTTATTTTAAATAAAATAGATCAGGTGACTGGCATTGCATAATGATATGTGCTTGTGTGTGTGTGTGAGTATGTGCATATGAGTGTATGTGTGCAATTTTCACTTGACTTAATTTTATAACTATATTTTATTCTAATTATATTGGAAACTGCTTGGTATTTAACAGTTTTTTTTTTAAATAGCTAATTACATAAGTTTTAATTAGATAATTTGGGTAAAGGAAAGTTTGAACGTAATAAGGCTGAGAGGCATTTTAAGTGAGAGATTGAGATTGAACTCCCACAGCTATGACCATTAATTCTCGAATATATTACTAAAAATATACTTAAAAGGAAAAAAATACTGCTGGGAAAATTGGATACTAACATGTAGAAGTTTGAAACTAGATTCATATATCTCATCCTATATAAAATTTAACATAAAATGTATCAAAGGCTGTAATGTAAGAACTAAAAATGTGAAATTATTGTTTAAAATAGGGAAAACACTTTAACACATAAATATAAGCAATCACTCCTTGAACAAGATTCTAATATTTCATAAAATATTTGCAAAAATCAACAATGAAGAGTAAGACTAATAATGAGAAAGACCAATATGACATTACATGCAATTAGAAAGCTTCTTCCCTGGAATAGATAGGTTTAAGAAAGTAAAAAGAGCCTACAGAATGAAGAAAACCTTTTCTTGTCAAACTTTACAGAGGATTAACACCCAGATACACAAATAACTCAAATAATTTAACAGCAAAGAATAGGTAACTTTAAAAATGGGTAAAGGAAATGGAACAGATATTTCTAAAATGAACAAGGTTAAATGGCCTCTAGTTATATGAAAAACGTTCAGTATCTTTACCTAGATCAGAGAAATGCAATGAATCACCATTTCATTCCAGTAAAACTGGCAATCATCAGCAATGAAAATGTATTAAATGCTACATATGGTGTTGACAAAAATGAACCCTTCTGTTGTTGATAATGTGAACTTTGATAGCCACTGTGAACATTTGGGTTGTCTGTCAATAACCAAAAACAGAAGCACCTGATTCAACTGTATCAGAAATGCCTACATAGCCATCTTTACCACATCACAGCTCACAGAATTTAAGAAATGGAACTACCATCAACCAGTGGATACACAAAATGTGGCATTTATACACATCGGACTACTATGCATCAATAAAGTCCAACAGCATGGAGGCTTTTGCAGGCAAATGGAAGAAAGTAGAGAACATCATGCTTAGTGAAGTAAGTCAGAAGCAGAAGGTGAAACATCCAATGGTCTCTCTGATATGAGAGACCCAGATCACAACTCCTATAGAACTTAAGACGAAAGACAAAGTGAAAGAGGGGGATAGGGTGAGGGAGGAGGGAGGGAGAGGTGGGTAGGGGGAGGGACAAAAGGAGAGTGGGAAAGCCCTTGTCACCTTGACAAGATATGTATGTGCACAAAATGCTCAACTCCATTGTAAAACTTTAATTTTGCACATATACATATCAAGAAAATGTGGGAAAAAATAAATATAAATGATTCTTTCTACTAATACCTTTATTGCCTTACCTTCTAGTTTTAAAGCTATAGCTATTTGAAATTATTTTCACAGGAAATATGATGTGTTCGTATGGATATGTAATTATTTAAGCACCATTCATTGAAAACATTTTCTTATTTCTTCAGGTTTTTTTTTTTTTTTTTGCATCTGTGTCATGAATCAAGTAACATCATACAGGCGACACATTTCTGGGCTTTCTATTTTGGTCTATTTATCTCTCTTTGAGCCAATACTATATGATATTTTAATGTAGCTACAAAGTAAATTTGAAATATGAACCCATAAAAAAGAAACGGAACTAGGAAAAGCTCCTGTCAACAGAAAGATGAATAAAGAATATAAGGTAAGCATACACAGTGAAGTAGTGTTCAATGATAAAGAACCATGAGAAAGAAAGAAAGAAAGAAAGAAAGAAAGAAAGAAAGAAATGAAGAAAGAAAATTGCAGCCAAATAAGCCAGACTGAGAAAGACAAATATCTAAATTTTTCTTTGGGGAATCTTAAAACAAATTAAAAAATAAACAAACAAAATGTGAGCATTCAAGAAAATTTAATGCCAAAGAGAAAGGAGATTAGGGAAGGAAGAGTCAAGGTAAGGCAGGGAATGAGGACAAGATAGTGAACATAATTAAACGCTACAGGCATATATGAAAATACCATCATGAAGCTTATTCTTTTTTAAAAATAATGTATGCTAATAAGACCAAAATAAAAAAGTAGATGGGTAAGAGATTTACGTAAAAAGCATAGTTCATGCTACTCCTTAAAGGCTATTTGGGATCTAAAGTATTTATAAAGATAATCAAATTAACAAAAGTTAAAAAAGGATGATTTATTTGTTTGTTGAGTAGTTATTTCACTCAGCCTTACGCCGGAATGTCTAGCTAACTGTCTTTGATACTAATTTGAAGCTATGACACAACACCCAACATCCACAATTCAAGGGAGGAAAGATTCACTTAGATTTAGTTTCAGAAGTTCTCACACAGCCCATTCATGGGGAAATCAGCAACAGTGAAGGCAGATGAAAGAGGCTGGATTCATTCTTCTGCATGTGGATGTCCAGTTTTCCCAGCACCATTTGTTGAACAGGCTGTCCTTTTCCCATTGTATGCATTTGGCCCCTTTGTCGAAGCTAAAATATGGAAGTCACCAAAATACCCATCAACAGACCAACGGATTCTCAAACCGTGGTATTTATACACAGTGGAATACTATGCATCTATAAAGTCCAACAACGTGGAGGCTTTTATGGGCAAATGGAAGAAATTTGAGAACATCATGCTTAGTGAAGTGAGTCAGAAGCAGAAGGTGAAACATCGAATGGTCTCTCTGATATGAGAGACCCAGATCACAACACCTTTGGAACTTAAAACGAAAAACAAAGTGAAGCAGGGGGGTAGGGTGGGGAGGGAGGGAGGGAGGAATGGGTAGGGGGAGGGACAAAAGGAGACAGGGAAAGCCCTTGTCACCTTGACAAGATACATAGGTGCACAAAGTGCTAAACTTGATTGTAAACCTTAAATTTTGCACATATACATATCAATAAATTGGGGGGGGGGGCGTGGGCGGGGAGAAAGAGGCTGGAGAGCTGCTCATCCTACTAGGTTCAGAAAGCCAAGTGAAGCTCAACCAAGTCCAGATCCTTCTGAGGACAAAGTAGTACCAACGTTTCCTTTGCCTTCCTCTCCTTAGTTCAAGCTGCTATTTGAATCTCCCATGCCACGCTGAGTTCTTCTCCTCCCTTTTTCTGGCCCAAAGTCAATAACAGATATCGGAAAGCTCTGCCTTGGGCACCCTCAACTCTCAAATAAGTTGACACAGTCTCTCCCAGTCAGACGCCAACATCTGCCTCTTCCTTCCAGGCTCCACTTCCCCACAACACACGGTTCTAAAGGCAAGAGAATTTTGTCAGATACTCGATCCAAATCATCTCACTAATGCAATAAGGAAAGAAAATAAGTTAAAATCTTAACACAGAGAGGAAAACATGAATTAGTCATTACTCAGAGAAAATGTTAATAATATTAAAACACACCCAGATAAATAATTGGAATATTGTTTTCTGTAATTACTATATTTGAGTCGATTTTTAGAAATAATGAATGTAGTTAATTTTTAAAAATTGCATTATAATTTTTTTTCTGTTTAATTCAAAATTCAAGCTCTTCTCTTCTTGATGGACACATTGTAGGGGTTGTTCCTCTCACGAGCACTTTTCTTATCAAGGCAAATCTTCAACATTTTGAAAATATTTTCCAAACCATGCCATCTCAGGAAAGCATTAAAAACAACTACCACTCTTTGGTTTCCTAGTGCAGGAGATATGACATTTTCTCCATGATACTGACCTGCATTTTCTGGGCTTAGCTCAAAGTTTTCTCAGCCATAATGTATAATTTTCAAATACTTACCAAGATAGAAATAAGAAAAATAAAAAGATGCCAAAGACCTTCAATACAATACATGTGATATGTGTACTTCTACAATGACCTGAACTCTTTGTACCAGGCGTAGTTC
The DNA here is from genome assembly GCA_004027205.1 of Ctenodactylus gundi. Classification (NCBI taxonomy): domain Eukaryota; kingdom Metazoa; phylum Chordata; class Mammalia; order Rodentia; family Ctenodactylidae; genus Ctenodactylus; species Ctenodactylus gundi. Next base: position 243,904 of record PVKB01002379.1, on the reverse strand, counting down.
ACTATTTTGTAAGTGCTGTGATCTCCAATACTCCCACATATCAAATCCCCTTCTGGGACATGCTCATCTGGGACTTTGCAAGACAGTATGTATATCCTTCTGCAAGGTGTAATGAGATCACTGAAGATCGTTTCCCATAGTAAACACCCTTGTGTATTGATACAAGCAAAATAAAGGAGAAGTGACAAGTAGAATTTTACAATAAAAGCAATAATACTTTCTCAATTGGATATTAGTACAGACTTCTAATGATCACACAATCAAGTTTCTCTACAAAGAATAACTCTTTCCCAGAGAATCCCATGGTATCTTTGCAAAGTATGCATTGATCACTCTTTGTCTATCCTGAATAATGACAAAACATGTAATTGATCAAATGTGTCCAGTTGTTTGGGTTTCATTTTACATTTAGGTAAAGGGGAATACTTCAATCTACTTGACTAGTACTTTTTTTTTCTTTTTTGAAGTTTTTTTTTAACATGGATTATCTAAATGAATAGAAGAATCTAACCAATTACAAATTTTCTGTAGTTTGTTTTACCTCATGTAAATTGACTAAAAAATTAAAATATTTAAAATTCTACCAGATTAAATATAAATACATGTTGAGTTTATTTCAGGTAGCAAATAAAAATAAATATTACACTTGTTTTGGAATAATATCATATTTTAATACATATATGAAATGTGTGATGTATAAGCTGGGCATGGTGGTGCATGCCTGTAATCCCAGCATTCAGGGAGGCTGAGTCAGGAGGATTGCTGTTGAGTCCAAGGCCAACCTGGGCTCCATAGTGAGTTCAGGACCAGCCTGGGATATAGAGGGATATCCTGTCTCAAAAAAAGTGTAGTGTTTAAGCAAAGCTAAATGTATCTAGTTTCCCAAAACAGACACCAAGTTTTTGTGATTAATGATTTTAAAATATACAAATATACAAAAAGTAATTGTTACCCATAGTCACCCTACCATACAGTAGAATGGCAGAATTTCTTCTTGCTCCTAATTGAAACTTAGTATCCATTCATCAATCTTTCCCCATTCTTTCCTGTTCCTATTCTTTCTAACCTCAAGTTACTGCTATTGTTTTGGGATCAACGTTCCAGATTTCATGAAAAAGTGAAGCTATATGTTTTTCTATGCCTAAACGTCTGACATATTTTTGTTATTAACATTATTATTTTTCAGGAAGAAGGTTAACTCAAGGTTTCCCTTATTCCAGGCACTGTTTAACTGCTATATACATACACATCTCCTCATAGCTTAACTTTTAGCAGAATTAAGAACATTGTTAAAGATTATTTGAGTAATGTGAAAGATTATTTGTACAACTCTAAAATAGTTTTATAAAATGACAGATTGAAATTTATTAAATCTTAAAGCATATTTTTATATAGAAGGAAAAATTACATGTCATAAACGAGAAAGAGTGTTTGTTAGCTAATTTTTAGACATAAAAATTCAGATACTGATAATTCATTAGGACTGAAGCTTTGGTTAAATGGAACCTCTGTTGTTAATAGTCTGTGGTGCAATAGGACTCACTGTGAGCAGGTGATGATTACAGCACTTAGCCCTTATGGAGAATAAAAGTGTAGTGACTGTAATCATTCTAAAAATTACTTTATAAGTGTCACACTGTTAATTACAGTTCAAAGAATGAGCATCTGGTTGAAGTTATTGGTGTAGCTTTGAGAAATTGGTATAACAGGAAATGCATTTAAAGAACCTCTAATCACAGCTTAAAACGTTCTCTGTCTGGCTCGGGGTTCTCTTGTACAGTAAGTTACACCTGGTGTTTACTAAAAGTGCCAAAGTATAAAAAGCAATTGACACCGCATTTACCTTGGTGGAACGTGAAAGTCAGTATTATTTCACTTTTCAGCTATTATTGCTCCTGAAAATAACTTGAATTGTGGAACATGTAATGATTTTTTTATGATTCAGTAACATGAAGGTGTAACTCAGTTATATAAATTTGGTCTTATTTATAATCATCATAAAGATATGATGTGAAATTAGCAAAAAAACTAAAGTAAAACTTATTTTCAATATACATATACTGTGCAGAAATAGTATTCTTGAAGAAACATTGTGAAAATGACTTTATGAATGTTAATCTAGTGGTGAGATATTTTAAATATTGTCCTGAAAACACTGATATTACCTTGACTTTTTGTATTGAGAAGTTAATATTTGAAAAAAATAATAGAAGGCCCATAATTGTAGACATACATTTTATTTAACATAAAATTAATGCTAGATTTAAATCCACAAAAAGACTGCTAAATCAAGATGGTGGGGTGGTGTAAGAGCTCCAGGAGGGCACCTGTGCACTGATTTCAGTCCTGGATTCTTTAGTGGCTTGGTTTGGAGTAGCAGCGGAGCACCAAGATTTGAAGCAGGGAGTAGACTTCAGAGGGACTCCTCAGTGTGTTTGCTGGACAGGGAATGCCTTGGAACCCCACCCCCAGCTGACTGTGGGCCTTCAGTTCCCAGCGACTGTAAGATTCTACTGGCCAGGAACAACAGCACACAGAGAGCAAGGCCAGCAAGGAGACAGGAAGCTGCAGACCTCAGGAGGAAACTGAGCCTGGGAGATCCCCCAAATATCATATGAGGAGGCACAGTTAACTGCTGCGGATGAGGACACAGGAAGAGCAAGGAATGTTATTATGGGACAAAAAGAGAGGACTGAACCCAGATACCCAAGAAAAATCGCCCAGTTGGTGCTCTCCTATTGCCTCCATTTGGGGTGTCGACAGATGTCGACTAAACTGAAGAACTTGCAGAGAGAGACTTCCAATCTAAATAACACAGGAATGTTTTGTGGCTTGGGCCTCACTTCAGTGGTTATCTCTAGGTATTGTGGACCTGTGGACTTTTTTCTGGTTTTGGATTGAAATTTTTTTTCTTGGTTTTTGTTAATGTTTGGACTTCTTTCCCTGTAGAATAGCTTTTTTTTTTTTTTTTTTTTTTTTTTTTTTCCTGGAAGGTCCTATTTGTAGAAACTAGAGACATTCACTTTCTATTTTGTTCACAGCTTACTAATTTCTTATTTCATTTATTACTACTGCTTAAATATATCTACTTTCTTCAAATCTGGGATTAGAGTTCCATCTTGCCTTCTTCTGTCCTACGTGGTTTTGTTTTCTTTTACACCTCCAAATCTAACCCTCTGTTCCAATTCTCTTTCTCTCTGCCTGATATTATGAATTAGCATTGTTATTGGATTGTTCAATATTACTATTATAGTATTGTTAAATAACTCACAGCTATATGGTTCTGGAATTGGCAATCAATAATTTTTTGCTATTTAGTTAGAATATTAATACAGATTATTTCTATTATCAATAATAATATACATTGCCTTTAACACACTTGTCCAATTAGTGATTAGTTGTTTGTATAGATATTGCCATGATAGTACATATTATTTTTAGAAGTAGAGTGGAATAGCCCTATAATTTGATTTTATATTATGATATGTTAAGAGCTGGTATGTACTAAGTTCTACCATTGATGCTAATATCTGTCCCTTTGTTAAAGATGGAGCCTTGTTATAGTTGATAAATTTTGGTGATTTGGTTTAATCTATGTAAACAGTATAGATGCATATTTTATATCAATTGTGATATACTATTGATATCAATGGAACCTTTCAATAAGTCCACATTTTATTTATTTTGATAGATACACTGATAGTGTAGACTGTACCATTAATGTTAAGTGAAATATTATTATGATATTAAGCTGGTTATTAGGTCTTGTTGATGATTTTTCATCTTAGATTGTAATATTGCTACAGATTTACATTCATGTTGCTAATGATGTCATTGAGGTTGGTTTTGTTTTCCAATATATGCCAATAATTAGCTAGTACTGGGAGCATAAATAATATAATAATCCATTCCCCCCCGCACACAAAGTGTAGAACATATAAGCAACAGAAAGTCAATAACTAATAGCTGAGTAAAATTGACATAATCGCTTCCTTTTATTTTTGAATTATATATATATATATATATATATATATATATATATATATAATTTACATATCATACCCTATTCCTCTTCACACCTCTTCAAGCTGCCTACCACCTCATACCTGTCCCCTTCCACAAAGTCCATATTCTTGCTTTCTTCTATCTCCCTTTTACTTTCTTTGTGGTTTGTTTCGTTCATATTAAAGAAACCATATAATGTGTAAGCTATTTTGTCTAATTCATTTCATTAAGCATTAACAGTCTGAACATAAATATGAGAACTAGAGCACGAACGAATTTAGAAAAAAGAAGAAAAGAAGGGGGAAGGGGAGAATTATCTAACAATAATGAAGAACAAATAGTCAACACTGAAGCAACAAGTAGATGACAGGATACAGCAAGTAAATCACAATAATGATGCTCAATGTAATCTTGACTTTCCTATCTGAAGCCTGCTTGACAGATTTGATCAAAAAACTGAAATTAAAAAAGAATTGTTCCTTACAAGAAACACACTTCACTCATAAAGAAACAAACTAAAAGTAGAGAGTTGAGAATTAATACCTCAGGCAACTGGAGCCAGGTATTAAGTAGGTATACACTTATTAGTCTCAGGCACAACAGATTACAAGCCAAAACATATCAAAGAAAAAGCATGAGATAAATCAAATCCTGAAGATTAAATATCACATGGTTTTCCTGGTAGGTACCAGCTGAAGTGCACATAAGTAGTAGAACCAAACAAGTGACATGCTAGGAAGCAGAGAGTTGGAGTAGTGACAAGGGAGAGGGGCGTGCCACTGATGGAAAGAGAAGTAAGTGTGAAGGTGGTATGCTAAGTATGTACAAATTCCTCAAATTTAATATAACTATTTTATATCAGCTAAAAATAAAAATAGTTTTTTAAAAAATAAAATAAAATCAGTAAGTATTTTTTTCTGAGATAATGCTGGGACAATAGTTTGAGAAGAGACAAAAACATAAATACAATAATTGAATGCATGAAACAAAAATAAGTGAAGAGCAATTTGTGTGTTTGTTTGTCTGTCTGTCCGTGTATGTGTTTGTGTGTGTACATGTGTGTGTGTGTAATAAGCCCAGGGCCTTCACACTGATCTACATCCAGTTTTCATGTTTTCCTTTGTTTTGAGACAGAATCTCTTAGCCACCGACTGGCCCAAGCTGGGCCCCCAGTTCTGCTCCTTCAGCCTCAGCCTGCCAGGGTACTGCGCTCCCAGCCCTGCGCCAGCAGGCCTGGGTGAAACAGTTTCTTGAATGATTATTCTTTTTAATTAAAAATATTCTTAGCAAAAAATTGCAATGCACAATTTTATAGTAGAAAATTAGCAAAACAAAAGATAGTTAAATATGAGCTTACCAAAGTTAGAAACATGATAAAATACTTAGTAAAATGAGTTTTACTCAGGATCTGAGTCCCTAGTTCAGTCTACACTGGAGAAAGCCTGACATTTCCCACTGTGCTGGCTTGGTGGTGTCCTATGGTGGTGCCCTCCTGGCAACTTTTGCCTGGCTCACACATGAGGCTAAGGGCCAGGGGTTAATGCAGCTCCCAGGGGCCAGGTACCTCACCCGAACTTAAAACCTCTCAAAAGCGTATAATAAAAATGTAATCACTGAGCATCATCTGAATCCTTCTTACTCAAAAACACTACTAGGGGAGGTAGACTCATTCCTAAGATGTGGCCCTAAGACTGCTAAAATGGTATTTGATATAAAGGCTAAGACCACAAAGAGCCCAAAAGTCTCTCTTCCTTACACTTCTTTTTGTTAGTCTCTCTCTCTCATTCTCTCTTTCTCTGTCTCTCTCTTGCCCAGTCTGGTCCTGAACTCACTATATAGTGCAGGCTGGCCTTGAACTCACAGCAATCTTCCTGCCTTAGTCTTCCTAGTGTTGGGATTACGGTCTGCACCACTACGCCTGCTTTATGTGATACTGGGAAATAGAACCAGGGGCCTGGAGTGTGTTAGACCAGCACTTTAGTTGCTGAGTTATGTCCTCCGCTTCCTCCGTACAAGTTAGTTTGACCCTTATCTTAATGTTTCCAACATTCCAACAAGTGCTCTGAATTTGGAAATTGGCGTAGATGAATAAGGCCAAAGAAGGGGAATAATGGAAAGAAATGAAAGAATTCAGGGGTTGGGTCATACTGCAAAAGGTTACCAACTTTAAGAGGATGGATTGACTATACTGCAAAAGATATTAAAAGGATGAGAAAAGTCTGGGATATAATATGCAGAAAATGTACCTGGGATGTGTGAGGCTCTGGGTTTAGTCTCCCAACACAGAAAGTAAGAAAGAGAAAAAGAAAGAAGGAATGAACAAACACCATAACCACTTGAAAATTATTTGGAAAATTATTACCCTTTCAAGGAACCACTAAGATTTCTTCCTAGGATTTCATAGAAGTGCACTTGGTACATGAAAGTTGACCATATGGGAGAGTTATATTAGTGTTGACTTCAATACTATGGTTATTTTTTTTCTTATGTGTAGAAATTTGTTCATGTCTACTGATAGTTATTGTAAGTTCGTATTTATTATGCTACCAATTCTTTAGAATTCTCGTACTCATTTGCCAATTTTCAACTTATATACCGAAATAAAAATATCCTATAGAGAAAAATAAATATAGATTATGTAAATAATGAATAAATTAATAAATGAATTGGAATAATGATTTTCAAAAGGTTATCTTCTGGACAAAGGAAATTAACAGCGTAAAAGTTAGAATTGTTCATGTTAAGTTGAAAAGCACACTTTACCTTGATGGAAATAGGCGATGTTAATCACATTTATTATTATTATTGATTATTTCTTATAATGCAGTCATTTCTGGCTTTTTCAAAGAAAATAATATCAATCATGTGCACTTCAACTTTCCACAATTTTTTTTTTAATTTTTGCCATACAGATGACAGGTAATTACCAAGACAGTGCATTTTTTTACCTAATTTTGTAAAAAGTTCTCACCTCCTCTCAGATATAACAATTTTTGTAGCCATAAACACTGTTTCTCAGTACTGACTAGATGTCTCAGAGGGACATCACTGTGATTTAGAGTTTCCAACATGGAGATACTTCAGACCCAGTTTATATACTGACTTGTACTAAGAGGAAATGTAAAATAATTAAAATTTATTATTACATAATTTGCTGATTATGTAGATATTCTACTTTTATTCCACTCTTGGTTTTAACTCATGTCTAATACTCTTTTACCAAAGAGGCTATTTTTAAAATAATTTTATTTTAAATAACGTGTAGATGAATAATTTTATTTTAAATAACGTGTAGATGAACAACTAAGTCCCACTTTATAAATGGTAAAGAAAGCCTCAAAATGTGAAAAAAAAATGTGTGCGGGTATAGTAGTGATTGGATGGAAGGTAAATTCAGTGAATATGAGAATGTGTTTCCATCAGAAGTAAAGCAGTAAAGAATATTTATTTCAGTTAATTAGAATTTATTATATTAAATAACACTTCATAAATGGTAAGAACTGCATTTGCTTTCAGTATTTAGTAGATCATTATTATAATAAATTTAAATATGTAAAGTTAAAATGATTCTAAGTATTGAAATAAAAATGTTTTTGTAAAGAAAAGAAAATGTTAACCTCTGTGAAGAGCTCTTTATTTCCACAAAATATGGAAATTGAAATGAAATAGTGGAATTAGAGAAAAATAGTGTCAATATCAAGTGAACAATTGTTACTAAATTTATAATAAATCACATTTGTATTGAACTACAATAAACCAATAAGTACTGTTGAAAGTTGTGAAAATGATTGGCTGTGAGAAAGATGTGGTAAAATGGGATAAATGGTTGGAAACAAGTTTTTACAATAATTAGAATTATAACATTGAACATTTTAATAACATTAAAAATTAACTTGAGACACATACACAAGAGAAAAAAGTCACCTGGGAAAAGTTTTTATATAATTTATAATGATTTTAACAAGTGATATCTTAAGAATTATAAATATTTCCAGTACAATATTTCAATTAAGCTTATAATCATGCATATATTACATAGTAATTTGATATCATTGAAATCCTGCTTCGCTATGGTAGTAGGTATAGAAAATATGAATATTCAGAGAAGGAGGAGAAATTGACAGAAAATGATGGGAAAAAGCTATCTGTAATATTATCACTACATGTGACTTATAAATTGCCTTTTCTTTCTACAATTTCATTGCATGTAGCATTTGCATATTTTATTCTAATTTCACTTTTTATAGAATAATACATGTTTTAATTAATCTGGAAAGTTTAATATTTTCCAGAACTTATCATCTCCCCTAACAGTTTTTTCTCTAGCTCTAACCATGGTTATAAGTACTCTTTATCCATCCTGATAGATCTATAATTTACATCCACACAATCTGTCCCAAAACAATATATGATATAGTTCTTTCATAATAAATTGAAAAAAATGTTTTAAGTAAAGCTGTAATGTGACTTGAATATGAGCTTCAAAGCCACCTGTGACTATTTTAATAAGAATGTGTAAAATTGCATGGGACATGGGACAAGTACCTCTGTTTCCCACTGCATGGGCGGTTAAGGTGTGAGGATTACTGGTGCCTAGGACTGTGAAACAATTTCCCGCAACAGAGATAGATCTCATCGTGAAGAAGAAAGAGAAAGAGTGAAGGGAATGGATAATACAGATGTGCCTTTACATTTATTTAGGCAATGATTGGATAAGCAAGTCATAGGTCCGTGAGCTTTGTAAGAATGTGCTGTTATACCAGTTCATTTTGACATGGCTATTATATGATACAAATAATTTAAGGAGAACATTGAGGATTTCCCTGAGGCCCATGACTTGTTTACAGTTGTATTTTGGTAATCATATAATATGTTAAGAAACTCCTAGGATATGCTTTTTCTCTGGGAATTTATTAAGGGAACTACAGTTTTTTGAGCAAATTAAACAAGGCTCCTTTTTATAAATAAGTGACTAGTAGGAGGAAAAAAGAAAGATGACACTGTTATTTTTATTATTTCATTGTTTGTTTTGTTTTGGCTCATATAAGATAAGTTGTGCTCAACTCTGCACATAGGCATTATTTTTATAATATTCACAAATTACTGCAAGGGGAATAATTAGTAGAGACCATTATCTTTCTAATTAATTAATGCAAAGAGCTCTAGAATATGCTGTAAAGGCACTTATAAATCCTCGCATACATCTAAAATTTGCAAATATTCTCTGAAGGACAATGTTTGTTTGATTTATCTTCCTCTAAAATATGTAAAGCAGTTTACAATACTTTAATGATATTAAAATGGAAATTAATGATACTTAGACATCAAGGACTTTCCTGTGATAAGTTCAAAGTGAAAAGTAAATAACAAATTTTTAAGAATATATCTACACTGTAATTTAAACTTGTATCATTTCTGCTTTACTAAATTAATTTTAAGCATAGTATGTCATGGGAAAACTTAAGTCAATGAATAAAATATAGATTGCTAAACATATTTCACTGAGATCAAATATTTGAGAAAAATGGGAGAATATTGCCATTTTATAATCCAAACACAAACATCAAAATTTGCATTGTTGATTCTAATATTTAAATGCCATTTTGTTATGATAAAGTCTAATGCATTTAACATATGATTGTTTTATAAAAACACCACACACTTAACAGTTACTGGAAACATTTAAAATATTTGTCTTCTGTGTTTTCTCAATTTATTTTCTGGGTTAAATTTATTTAAATGAAAGTCCACCTGTTTTTCTCTCCAAATATTTCCTTTAATATTAAAATTTTCATTAAAACTATGAAAACGAAATTGATGAACTTACACACCCACAAATTTCAATTGAAAAGACATATAAATGCCTATCAGATTATAGGCACTGAATATATGTGACTACTATCATTTCAGTCATACTAAAATAATCTAAGACTTTTTCCCATGATTCATCTAATAACTATTGTACTAATCAAGTATGTATAATACCAATCAGTGTCTCTGCAGAGGCAAATTCTTTCTAGTGACAGAATCTTTGAGTTAAGTTAATATTTCCATTTTTAAATTTATTGTGTCTTTTGGAAAATTAAGCTTTTAAAAAACATTAATATCCCTCTTTGACCCTGACTTTCCTTGTATTAATACCTGCTCTTTTGAAATTAATAAGGCTACTCTAATTTACTTTAGTAAAATGTGGAATATATTACTCCAACCTTTTGTTTTTTAATCTGTATGTGTGTGCACTTTTAAGAAGGTTTTCTTGTAGACTATAAATGTAGTTGAATTCTGTTTGTTACCCACCGAGATGATCTCTGTCTCTTAACTGAGTCAGTTAGTCCACTAATATTCAAAGTGACTATTGACAGATTTGGATTAATATCTATCATATTCCAAAATAGTTTTCGATTTACACTAGTTCTTTGTTCTAATTTTTGTCTTTCACGTGTTTCTCTTCCTTTTGTGATTTAAAATGAGAATACCTTATCATATCATTTTCTCTCTTTTCTTATGTTATTTTTATTTTAAAAAATTTTTAACTTTTGCATTAATGGGTGTTCCAATTATGTAAGGTATAATCTACAACTAATATAGGTTTGCTTTTCAGTAATAATGAGCTCTTTGTGGATGGAATAAATTATTTGCAATAGCAAGGTAATAGTTCTTCCCTCAAGGCCCTTTGATCGGGGTGCTATTCAGTTCACTTACATATGAGCATCCGAAGTGTATGCATATTTTAATAAGATGTATATATAATATAAATGAATACTTTATTTCATTTTGTTAAGAAAATCATTATCTAAAACTCAATTAAAAATAGAAAAATTAAAAGCACTATTTCACATTCATTTACTCATTTTTGATCATTTTTCTTTCTTATGTCTCTGATCTGTGTAATTTTCCCATTCTTCAAACAAACTCTTTTAATATTTCTCGAAAGGTAAGATTGCAAACATTTACCTCTTCCAGTTGTTGCTTTCCTGGGAAAGTATTTCATCTTTTGAATGGTAACTTCCTAGGATACTGAATTTGAGATTTTTCCTTAGCCCTTTAAATATTTCACTTCATTATATTTTTTCATGCATGGTTGATGAAATGTTGAATTATTTGCTATTTTATTGAGTGTTTTTAGTCTTCAAGTAGCCATCAGAAGTTTTTTGTTTATTATGATTCCCTGTATTTAAAAAAAAATGATATGTCCAGTTGCAAATATTTATGGCATATTCAGCTTCTTTTTCTCTAATTTCTCTAGGACTGTAGTTGTAGTGTCTGCTATTAATTTGAAGAAAATAGCTCGCAGTACTTTAGGCATTACTTCTGTCCTTCACTCAAACACTCACGTTGTATATACATTCCGACTTTTGCACATACTCACAGTTACTGGCTATTCTACTGTTCCCTGGCATTCTCTGCTCTCAATTCTTTATGGTTTTGATAAATTCTATCAAGATCTCCTCAAGTTTAGAGACTCTTTCTTCAGTTCAGCCCATTCTATTAAGAAGTCTACCACAAGCATCATTTACTTCTGTTACAATATTCTTTTACCTTTAGCATTTTTACTCCATCTTATATTTTTGAGCTCTGTTTACACTGCCCATCTATTTTTGAATGATGTCTACTTTAATCTTTAGCTGTCTTGCCCTGTTAATTACAGTTGCTTTCAATTCCCAGTCTCATATTTCCAGTGGCCTTGACATGTTTATTCTGAAGCATGCTTTGTCCTTCAAATGATAGTTTTTGTCCTTTTATGTACAGTTCATTTTTTGTTGAGAATTACACAAGACATGCTTTTAAAAGAAAGAATTATTGTCAGTAGTTCTTAAGTAATGGAGCTATAAGATCTGAGAGAGAAGTATTAAACCATTAGTGTTCAGTTTTTTGATAATCCTGTGTTAGTTGTCCGGGCGCTTCAAGTACGATTCTCAGTATTTCCCTCTTCTGTAGTCCCACTCCCACTCCTTAGGTGGGATAGAGTAGGCTGGAATAGCTATCTTCTTTTGGTTTGTTGATTTTTTTAAATATTAAAACTTCATAAGGCTACGTTCTCTTAATGTTTCTCCTGAGAACAGGCCTCATTAAGAAATAGAATATTTTAGTGTATTTAAGGATGGTTCCTTTTCCTTCTTTCCCTGATAAATAAGTGAATGTTTAATTATAAAAATTTATTTTACTGAAAGAATTAGTTTGAGATATTAGTAAAGAATTAAAACATTGCTGTGTTAAAATTTTCTTCAAGTGTTGGTATAAAGAAGTAATATTTACCTTATTATTTTATATGTTCAATAAAATGGCATGATCTTTCTTAATGGACATTTTCAAAAGAATGATAAAAATTCAAATGTATGAAACAAAATTTCTTCCTCCATACCAGTTAAAAAATTATCTTAGTTCTGAAATCACAAGAAAATTATTTTTTTCTAATTCTAGACTTCTGTAAACAAAGGACATTACCTTAAATCAACCCTTTTCTTCTATGATTTTCTATTCTCCAAAACTAATCTATCAAATATCCCATAAAATAATTTAATATTCAAATTACATATATTTCCTTTACCTTTAAGATATTCAAATTAAATTTAGAACACTGAAACAACTATCACATTTTTACAAGTTTAGTTACTGTCAAGGAATTCACTTTGCCAATCACATTCAAGCACTCATTCAAAGATATTTTTTTGGTTCCAGCTAAGACATAAATTTTATTGTGATACTGAGACTTGAGGAGTGCTTTACTACAACCTTATTTGAAGAGAGTTTATGATTTTTCTATTTCATTTCTTTCTTGATGAAAATATATTTAAACAAGCGATAGCCAGAAATAAAACATAATTATTCTCTAAATACTTTTAAAGTGGAATTAGGTCAATCAATGGGAAAGAAGAAAAATCAGAAGACAGTGTTTAAATTGTCTCCCAAGTTTACATGATCAGTATTTTCAGTTGCTAAGGGGATTTTTATTTTGCCAAATGTCTCCAAAAAAGGAATAATTTTATATAAGGTGAGAGAGAGCTCACATGATGCTAAGAAGCATACAAGAAAATTATCAGGTGATAGTATGGAAAAATGAACTTCAAAGTGCCTAGAGTTTTTCTTTACTTCTTGAAGATACACTTGAAAAGATCTTTCAGAAATTAGGTGACATTTCAACATGTGTTGGCACTGTGGATTAGATACTAGATTTCTCCAAATTTGAGAGGATGTACTTGCCTTTGCGTGCATTATTGTCTGTAATTTATCTTTTATTGTTAGCTTTGTGTTTCATTAATGAATTCTCTTTCTAAAGTCTAACCATTGTGATTTTAAGGCAGTTCTATGAAACAGGTTCCAAGGGACATTAACCAACAGTCTTTCATTTGTAAGCTCCACATAGTGATCTGAATTCTACCCGCTAAGTAAAAGAAGCTTGGTTTCAAGCCTACATTCCTAATTTTAAGCATTCTGTTTTGACGGTAAATGTCCTAATAGATTGAAATCATTTTATCACATGGATTCAATTTATTTTCTTCTCCAGGATAAACATTGGACTACTAGAGTTTTAAATTTTCTTTTTAAGCAGAAAAAAAAAATACTGTATCAAAAAATTCTTTAGTTTTCTGCATACATCATGTAATACAACACTCATATGTTTTTGTAAACTCAGAGAAGAGGAAAGCTGTTTCCTTTCTATTTATTATTACCTGTATCAACATTAGGTATAGAGTCACAGTGATGAGAGTGTAACTAAGCCAATGAGCCTGAAGTTACTTTTCCTTGTTTTGAACATGATTATCTCATTGTCTTTGCTCTTGGCATAATAATAGTATGTGCAATACAACTGAGATAGAAAACTCTATAATGGATTAAGTGCAAGATGTCTGTTAGTATGTTGAATATGTTTCATTTAAGCACACATCACATTTTATTTATGCTAATAGGAATGTAAGCAGAAAATTCCAGTGTTCTGGATTTTAAATACATAAATATCACTTTAAATTATACATCAAGGATAACTATAAATACAAAAATATAAATGAGAGCATCAGACATGGGTGCGAAGGGCCAACTGGATGACAGAGAGAAGGAATTTTGAACAAGTAAAAAGGGAGTTTAAAAAATCTCAAAAACATGGTAGCACTTGAATTTCATAAGAATGACAAGACCATTATTGAGAGGTACCGGGTGGGGAGGGAGTGGCTCGATCAGAAGGAGTCCAGGGATCACTGTCTTCTAGAACGTTCACTTCTGCTATGTCTTGCATTTGGAGTACCTTCCTTGGGTTTCAAACACTACCATTTTCCTAAATGAGATTTTTTTTCATCTCATTCTAGGTTGAGAAGTTATTGTTACATATTTAAGGCAGAAAAACAGCAAGTTCTGTCAATTCCATGGTCATCAATAATTGGTTGTTTATCAGAAGCTAATTTTGAAAAAACTATGTACTGACTATGTAGAATTATGTAGAGAATACTGGTTCCTCTCTAAATTCCATAAATGGAGTTATTAAATCTTCCAAATTCTCTGAACTGTAAATGTGGAGTGTAGAGTCATTGTCTTCTCTGTCCATTGCCATTACTTTGTCTTTTGTCATCCTTAAGAATGACATTTTAGGGCTGAAGGAAGAGCATAGCACTCAGAGCACCTGCCTAGCAAATGCAAGGCCCCGAGACTGATTCTGTAGCATCACATTAACTGAGTGTGGTGGTGCATGCCTGTAATCCCAACACTCAGGATAAATAAATAAACAAACAAACAGGGCTCTTCTTTTATAAAGTAGTGCATTTTCTTAAGTATCTATCCTTCTGCCTCAGTCTTTTCTGGAAAATTGCTCATTATTCTCACTTATTGGCTAGCTATAGTAACTGGTTTATATAATGATCAAATCTACCTGCTTACAACTTGAAGCAGTTATTATGTGAGATATTCTTGTTTCTGAAATAATATATTTCTCTGACTGTTTTTCCTTAATTGCTCCATGAACTGTTCTTTAAGATAACAGCTTATTGGATTATTCTGTAGTTTTCAGAATGCCTTTGATGTTCTGTATTTTTAATAATGCCACCGAGGCATCTTTAAAAATATGACATGCATTATGATATACTTTCCTCATGGTTTCTCTATTGTTTATTGTCTGGCATAAGTGTAGGTTTTCTTACCTTTGTTGAGACAATCCATCTTGTTGAAGAGAACTTCCAGAGACTATCTCAGAGTCAGTAACAGTTGTACCAATATAAACTAATGGAATCATTGCAGGATCAACTAAAATGGCTAAACCATTATAATGTATGAATACGTTAAAAACATTTTAATGATTTGTTTTTGGTATTTTAAATCTTTCTCTCCTCAGTTGCTCTCTAAATAATTTTCTGAAATTGACTTTAAACTTCAACTTTATTAACTTCCTACTCTGTCTCAGCCGTGTCTCTCCTGTGTATAGCCAACCTCCCTGTAGTGTTCTGAAGTTACTAAACAAATTTCACTTGATCACATAGTAATTTAATGAGCTTGGGACTGTTCTGCGCCAAGTAAACTCATGGCTTCCCTTTTTGAATGGCACTAGGACATCAACCGTTCAATGGGTACTTCATTTCTTTCTGTCATTTGCTTCTGCTTCGTTTACAGGATGTAGCCAATTTTCAAGATCATATCCAAGACATCACCCTGATCTATATCAATACATCTCATGCATGCATTAGTTTTAATTAATATATATGCAAGCTACGTTTGACCTACATTGTATTCTCCATTGATTTACAGATATTTGAGCCACAACATAATATATATTTCCATTTGAATATTAGTAAACATCTCAAATTCAGAAATACTGGAAAATCTCTGCACTGTTTCATCTTCAAAACGACTCTTTCCCTTCTATCTTCTGACATGGCATTACCCTCTATCCATTTGCTCAAATATGAGTGAGTAACTTTTCTTTAAATTTACTCCCAATCGATTTATAAATGATGTTAATTTTCTCTTGGTTCAAACACTTCTTCATCCTCATCATTGCTATTTTAATCATGGTAGAGTCATCTATTGTTTAAATTTATTATACTATATTTTAACACGATAACACAGATCCACCTGTTTGCACTTTAAATATGTTCTAAAAACTTCACCCTGTGCTATATTTTTAAGATACATACGTTATAATGTCGATGCCCTGTACCAAGCTCTACAGACCATCCTTATTCTATTTCAGCTAAAGGTCTTTTTTTTAAGTTCTTACTACTGCTTGCAATGCCCTTCATGATCTGTTCTCTGCTCACTATTCCATTTATATCTCCAGTCATGTGAAAAAAATACGCCTCACACATTTATGGTCAATTTTGAAATAAATGCATTTCCCAACTAGTGAGAGTTCAGTAATTTTATTTGAAGAAATTTTGCTCATTCCTGGAATAAATACTTTTAAAGTTTTAGTCATTGAAAATAAGTTCAGCACAGAGCGCTAAGAAATGACTTCATTTTAAAAAACATCACCTCAGCATGACATTTCTCTAAGATGGAATACAATAATTTTGCCCACTTATGACAAATATTTTTAAAGATATTTATCACTATAAAGGACATGCTAATGTGTCCTTGTTTTGATGAAAGCTTTATATTTAGATTCAAACTTTCTCCTACAAACACACTGAGGATGCTCAAAACCAGATTTAAAACAAATATAATTGCAGAAAAGGAAAATAGCTACAATTGTTTAATTTGCTAAAATGTACTTAAAAATTTGTTCAAACAGACCATACATTCCTTATTCAGTGTCAACTTACAAATAAATGTGTATTTCCATATGACAGTTCATTTTTTTTTCCTTGGGAAATGTGTGGGAAGCCAGGTCACTGAAACTTACCTGCAACACGCTTGGAGGTAAAAAAAAAAAAAAAATAAAATAAAATAACTAGCGAGGCAAATGGTTCACCTGTCAACAGACGGCTTATTCTGACCTAAGGCCTGAAGCACTGGCCATAGTCATGCTCAGGTGTAGACTTCCTTCCTGCCCTAGGACATGGTGACCTTTGTGTTAACCTCAATGGCCCTCTACAAGCAAACTGCTCCCTTAGCTCATGGCAAGAATTGTTACATGTAGCTGTTCCCCATCTGATGAACCGTAATAACCCCACTGCTTCTTTTAAGAATGTATATATATATATATATATATATATATATATATATATATATATATATATGTGTGTGTGTGTGTGTGTGTGTGTGTGTGTGTGTGTGTGTGTGTGTGTACTCCTACTGGAAAATATTAAATTTGTCAAATTCCTGAAGTTTGCCCCAACACAGACTATGAGTTGTGTGTTGCATCGAGTTCCTCTCTTTACCACGTCCTATTCTGTCTACGGTTACTGGCAGACTGTACATATGTTTTAACATGAAATGATCAAACCAAAAAATATATAGCAAATATCTTTAATTTTCTTCTGTATGAAAATGTTATTGTATTATACTATCTATCATTTCTAGATTGAATGAAGTAAATCAAAGATGGTAAAAAGAGCTAGATTATAATTGCTTAGTAGAAATTAAAAACATTTTTCCCAAAAGTTGAGCATGAATTTATATGAATAATCCTTTGAGAGGGTCCAATAAGACAAGCCTTCTCGGAAAGAATGTTAATCAAATATGTATTCATTTTGGTTTGAGATTTGTGGGGAAGCTTCATCTTAAGATCAAGTAGCTTCTTTTTCTCCATTTTTTATATAGATATACTTTGGACATTCCAAATAGAACTGAAGCAAGCCTCCAGTATGATAAAATTATTTCAAAATTGGAGACATTTGTTAAGGAAGATGAAAATAGTTTGGAGGCTAGCAACTAGTCCTGGGCTGCCTCCCACTAGAGTAATATATTATCAAAAACAACAAAATATTTTTGAATCGTTGCTCTTTTTTGCATCTGTGATTGGAAGGAAAAATAAGTAATGCTTGTGATGATTTCATAAGTTTTTTTTTTTTTAGCATATGTGTGTGAAGATTATATTTGGTTGTTGTAACAAAGTAAAATTTAAGAAAGAAATGAAATGTGATCGAATGGAAGAGGCACTTTATTTTTTTTGAAATTTTAATAACCTAGAAGAGAATATTAAAAACACTATGAAGCACACAAAATCAAGTAAATAAATGTAACACATACCAGAAACACAGCAAACATTCTGTGTGGTACACCCTGAGGATGTCTTTGATATTCAGTAAACAATGTGAAACAAAATAGGACCACCCTACATACAAGATCCCAATTTGAATAACAGGAACAAGAAATATACGAAACATCACAAAATATGAAAAGCAAACAAAAATGAAAAAATTAAAATAAAATTGAAGGAGGAAAAGTTAAAAATAGAAATGCAAAGTTAATAGATGAGATTCATGACATGCATACATTTGCATTGTACTGGGAATGTGAATTCCTAGTCAGATACATTTCTAGCTTCTCTCATGAGATGGTGTGACAAAAATAATTCAACAGTTTCAACAGTTGCCCTAGAAATGAACCTTCCAAGGGGAAATCTCTTGTGTCCCCTTCCTGTAACTTGGAGCACATGTTTAACTTCAACCATTTCAAACATTCTATGAGAGAGAAACATGAAGGCAGGATACAATAATGATGGGGAGCAAGGCATATAAAATATATTTTGGACACAGAAATAAAAAGATAAATACATGTACCGAAGAAACTTTAGTCTGGTTTCATGCTTTTTTGTAATATCCAACGCTACCAGTCTACAAAATTACAAAGAAAGAATGTATAGCTCTTTAGTGTCATGCATAGCCAAATTTTTCTTAAAAAATGCTTTCATTGTGTAGATCCTCAGTTTGAAAAGGCAGTGTGATCTTATGTAAAGCATCCAAAGTATCTGAATTGAATACAAGATTGAGAGAGATTTTTAAGAGAACCTATCTCAAAATAAAAGCCAAAAACAAAATTCCCCAGGGATGTAGCATAATGCAAAGGACATAAGTTCCATTCCCAGCACTGCAAACTAACTAAATAAAATAAATAAATAATAAAATATAAAGTAACTCAGACAGTTTCCTACCACGTTTGATGTCAATAACTGTTATCTTTTACTGGCACCGTTTTAAAAGAACAATCACATGACACATATAAGGCAATATATTTATACACTTCAATTTAGTATCGAAACACAAAACTCCCAAATGAAAAATAATAAAAGAAAATTTTAAAACTTACTTTCCATTTATAATATAAAAAAGTGTCTGAGGAAGACCTTTCCTATATGTTGAACCAGTGAAAGGGTGATTGATGAGTACTCGTCTTTTTGTAATGATGAAATAAATCATACATGTAAAACCTCAGACTGATAAACTGCAGATCATCACATATTACTCTAACTTTCTCTAATTCATGAGTTATTAAGTGAGCAACACACGTCTAGGGACTGGTATTCTCAGTTGCGGTAGATGATTTCAGTTGGCAAATTCAATTGAAAAGTACCTTTGTAATTAGAAAGCACCTTTCTGAATACGGCTTTGAGAAGGATTTTTTTTTTCAAGTGATGTGTGGTAATGTAACCGAGCCCTGAGTAAGGATGGAATTTCCCTTACTATGAGTGATGCATCTGGTTGTGGGCCAAGATGGAACAAAACTGGAAGATGAAATCTGGTGATCTCAGGAGTTTTTGCTTTCTACTTGCTCTTTGCCATGAGATCAGCAACTGGTTCTTTTGCCAAGTGTTTCTGCTTTGCCGTAGGCCCAACATAATGGAGACAATAAACCATGGACTGAAACCTCTGAAACCATGACACAACTAAACTCTTCCTCCTTTGAGTTGTTGTTCTTGGGCATTGTATCACAAAAATGAAAAGATGATCATTTACTTAGTCAATGTGAAGGATTTCATCATGTAGACTCACCTTTTAATAAGGATTTGATAGAGAAACTCACTTCTATAGCATACAGTAGAGGAACCATCACTCTGTATTTTTGGTCTCATATTTTTACAAGATACACACCCAAAATGGTGAAATTTACAGTCTAAAAACAAAGGTTTTCTTTTTTGAAGGAGTGAATCTAGAAATGAATGCAGTCTGAATAAGATATCTAAGCTGACTACATGTAGATGGCAACCTTATGAAAGGCTGTGTCAAAAGACAGCTGATTTAAAATCTGTAAAATAATTCATTTAAATAAATATGAAAAGAAGCAATTCCCTATAGACACATCACTTTAGTTGATTAATCTTACAAGTATATGTGTTAATAATTTTCAACTAATTCACATATAGGTGGTGAATGGACAAGTAGATAAATATATTGAATATAATATGAACATTTTGATCCAGATTAGTATCAAAAATCTCAGTAGAAACATACACATAGATCCATGGCAAACATGGAATCCTATACATACATTTACTTCCTAGTTCCTTAGTTTGGTCCACTGAGCAAAAGTCAAACCAAAATTTTGGTTTTAAATAATTTCAAGTGAAAAGAGCCAGCATCTTGAAGAAATGAGTAAATTTCATTGTTCAGCTGAATGAAATACAAGATGAACTTGGAGTATTGGTAGTTCTACATACATGTGCATGTACACACACACACGCGCGCGCGCGCACACACACACACACACACACACACACACACACACACACCAAAAGGATACAACAGCCAAGAGCCAGGTAAAAGAACTCCCTGCGGTTAAAGCTGAAATAACTTGGCAATCAAATAAACACTGTTGGATTGTAACATAAAAGTGTAAAACAAACAAACAAACAAAAAACCCTGATTTGTCTAAACAGATCTAAGTAAGTGAGTAAATAATTGAACAAATTAATGCATATAAGAGAAGAAAAATATTCCTAGCAGAATGATTCAATTTCACACCCAAAAAAGAAAGTGAGGGAACTGAAAAATTTCACATCAGAATATGACTGCGATGGTTACTACAAACAAGAACTGTTTTGATGGATGCTAAGATTAGCCAGTGAAAATTTAATAAAAAGTTATTATTTACAGATCATCAAAGTATGCATTTCACCTTCATAATGTTGAAATGTGTGGTGATTTTTACATATTAACATATATTTTTGGACATTTCCCTCCAGGAGATGGAGCTCAATGGTCGTCTTGTCCTTGAATATGACAAAGAGTTGATGACTCATTTCCAATAAAAATGACACAGAAAAGGAAAAAAAGTCACTGTTTAGAAAAGAAAAAAGATAATCTTATCATGATAAAGTGAGCAAAATTTACTATCCCTGGTAATAAACCACCTTAATCTTCTGCATCTACTCATATTGTGAGAAGGGAGGTCACTTTGCCTCTCTTATATTCTCCCCCAAAATTTATAGCTCCATTATAATCATGAAGGGCATTCTACATAAATAAATAAATTCAAAGGTATTTTTGAATATCCCAAGATCTTGAAAGATTGTGACAGATGAGCGACACAAAGGAGACTTAACCATGCACTGTTCAATATTTGATTCTTACGTAGAGTCAGACAAGAGTGGGTAAGCCCCCCAAAAGTGTAATAGCCCATAGTGTGGAGTACTCCATCAATATTAATTCCCCTCCTTTGATTTGAGACAAGGTCTTGCTCTGCAGCTCAGGTTGGATTAGAACTAACCACATAGCCCAGGCTGGCCTTGGCTCATGGCCATCCTTTTGCCTCAGCCTTCCCAGGGTTGAGATTAAAGTCATGCACCACCATTCCCAGCTTTATGTGGTGCTGGGAAATCGAATTCAAGGCCATGTGCTTGCATGGAAACACTTCAACCACTGTGCTAATCCTTTAGCCCCAATTCCTTGGTTTTTATAAATATGCCAGAGCTAGGCAAGAGGATGATGATAATGAGCCGAAGATATACAAATGATCTCTGCACTTCACTTTTAAGACTTTTGTGAATCAAGAGCTATTTCAAAATATGTGTTCAAATATGAAATCCTCAGTACACAAACTTCATTATGTTTTAACTGCAGAAAACACATTCCCATTATTTCATTTATGTTTTACTTTGAATTGCAAGTATTCATACAGGGAAGATTGGAAACAGTTTGTTGAAAGAAATAATTGTATTTTTACTTTTTTATTCATTATAATTATTTTTTATGTTGAGGCAGAGTC
The DNA here is from genome assembly GCA_004027205.1 of Ctenodactylus gundi. Classification (NCBI taxonomy): domain Eukaryota; kingdom Metazoa; phylum Chordata; class Mammalia; order Rodentia; family Ctenodactylidae; genus Ctenodactylus; species Ctenodactylus gundi. Next base: position 221,833 of record PVKB01002379.1, on the reverse strand, counting down.
TCATTCTGCAGTCCAGGCTGGTCCTGAACTCACTTGTAGCCCAAGCTGGCTTCAAATTCATGGCCATCCTCCTGCCTCAGCCTCTAAAGTACTGAGATTAAAAACATGCACCACCACACTCAGACTAGTAGTACCTGCGTAACAGACATTTCAGTCTATAATATCACATACCACAAAGAAATATCTTTCCCCTAAGAACATGTCACATATCATTTTCTTTTAATCAAATTATAAATAATACAATAAAATATGCTGATCACTTAATCAATGAGTGTTATCACATGCACAACATTTCACAAGGTAACTTCACACACTTTCCTAGCAAAATAGTAGCTATACATTATTTGCCTATCACAGTTTGATGAAATGAGAAAAAAATCAGAGAAGTAAAAATTACTTTCCTTCTCTAGTTTAAAAAGTTCTTGAAAAAATACTGATATACATAAGAAGTAGTAATGAGAAGAATATAAACAGAGTATATATTCAAATAGGTAACTGCAGAAGCACCTGTTTTTATGTAGATAATGAAATATATTAATTCCACACATCATATTGCACAGATTTAAATTATTATGCTGTCTTTTTTTCCAACCAGTGGCATAAGAAAATCTTGACTCTTATTCAGGGCCACCTAATTTTAAGGCAATTTATTTTCCCCCATTTTTATTAGTATGATATGCAATATATAATGGTTACATTATACTTGAGGATTTTGTGCATATATATATATATATATATATATATATATATATATATATATATATATATACCTGAACAATTTAATATTCCCTTCCCTTCCCTTTTATCCCCTCCCTCATCGTCCTGAGTCCTATAATCTCATATAGGTGACTCTATTAGTTTTTTACACTCTGGCAATGAGATAAAATCTGAACAGCAAGTAGCTTATTTTCAAATTCTATTATGTGTTCTCTAGCTACCAATCCAATCTGTCCTCTTGAATGAAATGCCATTGACTCCAGCTCTAGAGAAGAAACCCTTCCAAAGCCATATAATCTGTATATTACAAGCAATCACATCTTCTTTACAAAATTCTGAAACTATTAGTAATCGCACTGAGGATATAACCATCAGTGTATCAAAGATGGATTTTAGTGGAATTGCACAATTTGCAATAAAATTTTCCAAGAATATCTTATACACAAATATTATCAATGTACAAGTTAACAGTTTAATAATGTTCAAGAGCTTTACTAAGTATGACATTCTAGAAAATATTTGAAAAAAACACTGAAATTATACACTTCATCTTACTGCATACACAGACTCTCATGATTATAAACTGTCACAATTATACACAGTTTATACATAGATGATCTGTAAATTAATATGATGCAATTGGATTTAAGTATTTCATTTTTCTTTTGAGAATCACTAATATTTTAAAAATAATTTATTATACTTACATCTACAGTTTTATTTTTTTACTACCCAGTAATTTTCACAATGTATATGATAGTACTGATAATTTTGGCTATGAAGGAATTTAGAATTTTAATATGAATTATACCCACGAAGAATTTTACCATTTGAAAGTCATTAATGACTCTATTTTAGGACTGTACAAAATAATAAGCAAAATTAGATTCTAAAGCAGCCTTAACACCACAGCTGAATATGAGCAGTAAAGAAATAAAAACCCTTATGAATTACTCAGATTAGTGTAAGATCAAATAATAGTGGCAAAGAGAGTGGGTGGCCATTTTTCTTCTCTTGACTAGACTGTTTCCTAGGAAACAAAGACCAGATGAATGTGAAAATGACCCTATGCCTGTGGATTTAAATTGATTAAATTATATAGGACTATAATCTATGCAGTACAAGGAAGGCAATTGTCAGGATAATTGTTTATTAGGTAAATGGAAAAGTTTGAATTATATTTTTTCTTTCCAAAGTTTTTTAACGAATTATTATTAAAATGTTTTACATTATGAAAGTCTCTGTCTTACCAAATCATAAGACTGAAATGCAATCAGTCAGCCAGCATCCTGATTAAAAACTTTTGTTAAAAAATGTCTGTCTTGGGACGCTGTTCACTGTTTTGACACTGGCTTCTACTAGTAGAACCACACTCGTTTCCAACAGATCTACAAATGGTATCAGTAGGAAACCATTTTGACTAGCAGCAAAGAGTTTATTAAATGGGCTATATCTGCTGGACTTCCAGCAAAAGTAATCTTGCATAAGCAACCACAGAGTGACTTCAGAGAATTTGACAAATATGTCTTTGCCATAAATTTTACGACACAAAAGCCTGGTGATACATTACCTGTGATCATTACAATAACTCTCTGTGAAAATATCAAGTAGTCATAAGAAAGATAAAAGCATTGGCCTCCTTTTGAGAAAATAATACTAGACACCCCATGGAAATTCTTTTATCGATTTAGAGAGCATGTCCTTTCACACAGATGATTTCATTTACAGGTGTGTTACATCAAGAATATACAATATTTCTGGTTTATTATTTCCACTTTGAAATAGATATTTTCTTCCTATAGAATTGAATAAAAATGCTTAATTACTTGTAATGATGAAGATAATGAGACGAAATGACTCTTTACTAAGAAATATAAATTGAATCTTTGGAAATAGTCATATATTTACTTAGTCATATACATTTTTATTGAAGACACTCTTCTGGGTTTTTGAAATAAGATATATGTATGAAAATATAAATAGATCTATGCATTTTCCATACATAATTTTGAAATAAATGTGTTGAAAATATCAAATAATCAAAATGGATTAGTTGTAATCATTGAAATACAAAAATTAAAGCTGGATATATAACCTCATAGTTAAAGCACTTTCCTGGCAAGTTCAGGAGCCTGGGTATAGTTATTAGCACCATATACACTAGATATGTGACTCATACCTGTAATCCTAGCACTCAGGAGGCCAGAACATTGTTATGAGTTCAAACCAGCCTGGGCTCCATAGTGAGTTCAGAATCAGCCAGGACTACAGAGTGAGAGCCTAAGAACTAGAGTCATCCTTTCTCTTTTTTATTTTATGTATCAGAAGTTAAACTGAAAGGTTTTGAGAAGAGTACAGCAAAGGAAAGAAAGATAAAGCATGAATGCATAAAGAAGTTGAGAAGTGAAATAGGCAATTTGTGTTTAAAAACATAATTACCAAAAAGTTATAAAAATAGTACAGAATTTCTACTTACGTTGCATCTATTTTACAAAATTTATTTTAGATTTACCACCTCAGTAAATTTGTGACAATCATTCATATATAACTATGCACTAGCATTCATATTTTATTTACATTAGTTTTAACTTACTTTTCAGCTTCAGGGAAGTATCTGATATACCACATTTTATTAATTTGTTAGGACTCTTCATTCTGGTAGTTTCTCATTTTGTTTTGTTAATTTCATTGTTTCTGTCACTTTATTTACAATCATGAGAATATTAGGATTGTTGATCAAGAATATATAGTTGGTAACATGCATATACATATACATATGTATGCATGAGTATATAAATTGCCATATTTTAAATGCTGCTGTCATGTTACTAACTTTTCCTTGGGAAATATTAATAGGAACACCGATTCACTCCAGACAGGACACAGCGGATTTGTCAAAGTAATAATCGTACCAATGTCGAATTTGGTGAATCATGATCTCTTTTGGGGTTACTTACAGGAGTGTGGGTGAGGAGTTACAGGGGCGCAGTTGAGGGGTGACACACACAGGAGCAGGGGTGCCTCAAAAGGCCATCACTTCACGGAGAAGCCCACGCCATGTAGAACATGGCCAAAGGAAACTCACCACTGTCTCTGGTGACCCGTCTTCCTGGCAGCGTCGTTTTCTCTCCTAGCGCTCCTCTTGCGCTATCTCCCTCGCTGCGTCCGCAGCTCACTCTCACTTGCTACTCACTTTTCTCGCTCACCTGTTAAACGTTCAAGGGACAGTATTCCCTCGCAGGCCCACCGAGGGCGTGTGCCTAGCCTGAGCGGGTGCACAAGTTTCACATGAGGGTGATGAGCACAGAGCTGCTCAGGCAGGCAGGCACAGGCAGGGCTTCCTCTGACCTGTGGGATGCACCAACCACTCCCATAGTTTGCACCTGCGAGTTACTCCTCCTCCCTCCAGAGGGTCAAGGGACTTGCTACCCAACAGTTACTCACCTGCGATATGTCTTACATTTTTTATTCCTTAGAAATATACAACTGTGGGTGTTTAAATGGGAAGACCATAGAAGCAACTTTCATTTTTGCTATATCAAGAGCAGAATAACAGCTACATGACTCTCCAGTGATGATATTATACACATGACAATCGGAATAAAATCGTGCATATTGTCCTCACCATTGTAAATTTATTTTTCCCATTTCTTTTTCATTCTATGCTTTTTGGAAGATAGTCATTTATGTAGCTCACAAACAAAGTATAGATAGATAGTTACTTCCTCCTTTGCTTAAAAGCAAAATAATTATATTGGATTATTCAAAAATCTTCTGCATAGGGTACCCGAAACATTTAATATCAGTATAGACTCATGGATATCTATTTCCCACTGAGTCACAATCCATTACTACACTATTGCATGGATCGAGCTTTCCAGTTTGACCATTGAATATTCTTTCAATGGGAAGTTGTGTTCTTTTGAGAGAAACACAAGATTTTGTTGATGAGTCCTTTACTTTGTGGTACTATCAAATATTCCTAGACTATCTTACACAGTTTTGTTTCTACTATAAATACATATTTCAGATAAATTTGACATTGTAATTGTTGATTTCTTACATATAAAAAGTAATGATCTTCTGTTTATTGTTTCTGACTGCTTCACTATTCACTACGAGGACATGAAGGTTTTTGAGTCCATTTGGGGAATTTTATGCAAAAATGATATTGTCTGAAGATCTTGTATTTCTGCATACTTGGTCTGTGTTCCATTTATTTATTTTTACTGTTAATAATACTTAAGAGAACTCTAAAAAGAGATTGATTCAAAATGGGGAAATTCCTCAAAAGCCTGGAAATAAATAACCCCTTTGATACAGCGATACCTTTTCTGGGAGTCTTTTCAAAAAATTAAAAGCATCATAAAGCATAGATACATGTATTCCTATGTCCATAGCAGCATGTCTAACGATAGCAAAAATGTAGTGGACACTAAAATACTCACCTACAGACCAATGGATACAAAAATGGTGGTATATGTACTCAGTGGAGTACTATTACTCTGTAAAGACAGATAGATTTGATGCTTTTGTAGGTAAATGAATGCAATTTGAGACCATCGTGCTCAGTGAAGTGGATTAGATACAGAATGTTAAATATTTAATGGTTTCTCTAACATGAGGAATCCAGAATACATTTCCTTCATAGAACTAAATGGGGGGGAGATAGAGGGAGTTAAGCATCAGGGGGAGGGGGTGGAGGGTCAAAAAAAGGAGAGGGGAAGGTTTGTAACTCTGATGCAATATATATATGTGCAAAATTATTCAAGTTCATTGTTAAAATTATGTATTGCATATATATATATTAATAAAATAGGAAGAAAGTGGAGAAATAGAAATTTTAGCTTTATGTCTTAGTTAGCTTGATCTATTTCCCGGTTTGTAAACAACCACCATCTTGCTATTTCACAAAACAGAGGGAGAGAGAGAGAAACAGTAAATTGTCATCTTTTATTTTTATGGGTCACCTAAACCTATCATAAAACTGTACTCAAATGATTTTATCTAACTCTAATTACCTCCCAAAGGCCTCATATCCAAACGCTGTACCTTTTAGTTTTAGATATTCAATATGTAAGTTTTGAGAAAATGAAGATTAGCCCATAGAGGTGCAATCCTCATCTTAGGCTGAAAGCATTCGCTTTCTGAGGACTAAGTATGATGCTAGATGCAAAGTCCAGAAGGTCATTGAGCAGCCTGGAAGCACAGCAGGAATCTCTCAGTATGAACTCTGAGATGTAGGAAAGACGTGCGCTAGTAATAGTGATGTTAATAACAATGAGGAGAATTCTAGAAATGTAGAGGTGTTTACCAGAATCTGGAACAAAACTAAGACCTTTATTTTGTCACAGCCAAAATCCTTACTACAAAAATGGGATAGCCTCTTTAATGCTATAACTTACCAATGAAAAGTATGTAGCACTGTGAAACTGATTTCTGTGTACAATTAGCAATCGAGGAAATTAGCAATCATCTGAACTGACAAAAGAAACCCCAATTTTTCAAATGTGTATTCAAACACTGACACAAGAAAATAGTGAAAAACAAGAGGGTAAGTCACTAACCGGGAGCATGAATATGTGGTCATGGATTGAGTTTTACCGCAACGCAAGGGAGTGTCCAAAGGAAATGCATACAATTTTTCTCAGGTTCTTTTAATAACTAGCCAATCATGCATGTTCCAAGTAAGCAGGATCTAGCATTATACTCAGAGAGAGTGAAAAATAACTTCTGCATTCAGAGAGCACAATACCCTGAGATACAGGTAATGTATGAGTCTATATTCTCCAATTAGTTCTCATGGTTATAGTGGCGTCATGCCCAAGACATGCAGTTAGTAAGCTGGAAGCTGAGGACAGGTGATGGAGAGGCGAAGTTCAAGTTCACTTAAAAGCATCTGAGAACCAGAAAACACAATGATGTAAATCAAATAAGAAGAGGAGGAATAATCCTTTGTTAGTCAGGCTTTTATTGATGGAATGGGACACCCACACTGGGGAAGACAACCTATTTATTAATTCTATGGAGTAAATGTTTCTCGCAACAGAGACATTGTCACAGGCACATTTAGAAATGACATTGTACCTACTGCACAGGTACACCACAGCATAAAATCAGTCATCACAATTATTGCATCTTAAATATCAAAGCTAAGTCTGTTGGGTAGGTACAAAAATTGTAACAGACTTATGCCAATGAAGACAATAGCCAACTAGCCTTAGTAAGTCAATTTGATTTTAAAATGACTTAATTTCTTTATTAAAGATTATATATACAGTAATGTGATTTGAGAAAATTTACTATCATAATTCACAACAGCTGAATGAAAATAAGACTAAGATGTAAAAAGTTGTTAAGCGTGGCCTGAGAAGGGAAACAATCCTCATGAAACCTTTGCAGTTATGTTAGAGATACCGGTTAGCAGGTGACACTTAAATGTAGCAAATCAATTAAAAATGATAGGGAAAAATATTCAGGAAGGCAAAGTGTAGAACCGTCATTGAATCCTAATAACTGAAAAAAATTAATGGAATGCTATCGTGAGACAGAAGTTAAAGCTGTCTTGCTTTATAGCCAGAGATAGCTAAAGCAAAGTGCATGAGTCTGAAGAGCCTGGAAAATACTTACATAGGTGTTAGTCCTGGGCAATTACATACGTAAAAAAGGATGGATAAGTAAAAAGAATAAGAAAATTGCTGTTAGATATTGAAATAATTAATGAATACTGTTGCAGTGGCAGAACAAAAATTGCCTGATAAAAGTTAAAAGACTTTCCAACAATGTTATGAATCTGATAAAGATGAGTTCCTCATCAGCAGCCTTGAAAAAGCACAACTAATGAAAAACATTAACAAGATAAACTCTTACAATTGAAAATGCATGCAAAGAAAAAAATCAAACTCTTTTATTGTCCAGGCAATCACTCAAGTTGGCAAAAGACTCAAGGGTTAACCCTAGGGTGAAGGTTAAAATTATGAGTTTCCGTTTGAAAACAAATCTCAGAAAGACTTAAAATGACACTGAATTCCTACTGAGACAGAACAAATTCCTAGAATCACAAGGGAATTGTACCAAAACATGACACTCCATCCAAAATGATCAGAAATCTTTCTTTAAAACTACTTAGTACTTACCTTTAAGAATCATAAAGTTAATTGTGATTGTGTATGGAAAGAGAAACGCAAGCTTCTTTAGAAATTGAAGCACATCTCACTTAGAGGACAGAAATTATAGAAATGTTCTAAAAGCTAATACTTTCTCCTGTTTTTGAAACGATGAAGCAGCCTTATTGAGATTTTAAAATGCAGCATAAACAATTTCTCATTATATAGGAAAGGTATCTTTTCAAAGATTAGAATCAAAAACAGAATAAAATAATTTACAAACCACATTCAGAAATTTTGAACCTAATCAAAAAATTAATATATTTTTGGGAAAGTGGTGGTATGTCATTAACCAAATTTCAGATGAGCTAGTACGGAGGACTGTGTGCTTTCCGGACTTCCCATAATGCAAATATCCATATGAAAATCTGGAACATACAAACCATCTTCTCCCTTTTAGTACTTGAAATCAAGGGCTTTATCACTATGCCGAATTAAGGCAAAGCGCAAAACCTTCACTTGAACCAAATATTATAATTGATAATTTGATGGATCTTGATGTCAAAATACATGAATGTACATTTTGGACAACCAGGACTTAGCTGAATGAAAGTATTTGCATGAGCCCACATGACAACGCAAGTAATATGCCATGCAGTAGTAATACTGAATGGTCATCATTTTGTATCTACTATACTTGAGAAGATTCATAAATATAGCCATAAATAGCTGACATACAATGCTAAATATGGCACCAGTTGTTATAGTTGCTGCCCACAATATAGGAGAAAATACTAGGAAAGAAAATAAAACCAGAAGCAATATCCCTACTAAGAAGTTAAATGCTTTATTTTGAATACTACTACTTGTCAGGCTATAGTCCTCAACATTCCTCCATTATTCAAAATTCCAAGAGCTTCATTTCCTGTACAGTATGATATTCACTCTAATTCTACATCTCACAAGCTGTTAGCTCTCCTAGCTTTCTCTTCACTCAAATAAAATAGAAAATATATTAATTTAATAAAACAACTAGGGAAATATTATTAAAATATGAAAAGAAAAAAGCAGTACAAAATATCAGAAATTTGTAAGCTAGCAAATGGAAAAATAGTAAAGAAAACAAGTGAAATGAAGTTCCACTTTTTTGACTTGTCTGGTGAAATAAATGTTTAGCACATGTGATAGAGAAATAAGAATATATGAAGCAAATATGAACTAGCAGAAATAAGAATGAGCGAGAGGGATGGTGGCATACGCTGTATCTCCTTCACTCTGAGAGGCTGAGGCAAGAGAATCACAATTTCCATTCGGTTTGGCCTCAGGAATGTAATAACTTAACAAGACCCTGTCTCAAAATAAAAAAGAAAGATGGGTCAGACGTGTAGCTGAGTGCAAAGATTCTTGATTCAATCCCCAGTACACAATAGAAAAAGAGAGCTAATGTTAAAGATACTTAGAAGGTAATTGGTCACAACACACACACACACACACACACACACACACACACACACACACACACACATTCCATTGTTATAAATATTTACAGCAAAACAAAACAAACCCAATAACTTTATGCCATATAATTGACCTTGGGAAAAAATAAAGTAATTCAGTTAATTTCCATACTTAATGACATGCAAACAATGAGTTTAGTAATGGAAATAAGTAGAAATTTACCAATCAAGGATAATTAAGAATTTCATAGGACTTAAACTGAGCATGCATGCAGAGTCATAAAATTGCCACCATTGTATGTTCCCACATACCTCACTGTCTATAGTATATATTTTTTCAAAATTTGAACATTTTCCAAATATTAGTTTCTAACTATATTTTTACAGAAAAGGTAGTTCATTATAAAATTACACAGATGGCCTTTTTTCCTCTCTTCCACTTTTACTTTCCACATTACAGTTAAGCCACACAACACACACAAGAGCATTTTTTTTTTTTTTTCCAAATCTAAACGTCGTCTGCTTCCTTGCTGGCCCAGAGCTTCACTTGCTACTGTCTTTCCTTCTCACCTTACACTCTCCGCATATCCAAACACTTTGTGAAACTAGTCATCATTCATTCATCATCCTGAAGGGTAGTTGCTCTAAGGAGAAAATTATTCTCAGACATCTTAAATTAATACAGGCCCTTTAACTAGTTCCTGTAATTAAACAACAGTAGTTCATATTTTCTTTGATTATTTTTAGCTTATTATTAAACTCTCAGTGACTCATATCATCTAACACTTAAACTAAATCTCTTAAAAAGCAGCGTGCTTCTGTTTGTTCTAAACACTGCAAATTTTAACATCGGCTCAATGACTCTTGATGGTAAATTTTCACAAGAGCCATTGAGTTAATAAGCGAGTGAATCATTATTAAATTTTAGTGGTAATACATACAGATTTGTCTCTTTGTGGGTATAACTGGCAGAGGTGTGGCAGGATCTCTACATTTGAATTGGTTATTGATCGTGATTGTGCAATAGGCTTGACAGAATTTGTTGTATAATGATGACTCCTTCTGAGAGCCAGCAAGCCTCCTTAGAAGGCCAGAAATTGGCTTGGGATGGCTTGTGTCTAGTGCGTAGAACTGGGTGGCAGGTTCATAAGCACAAAAGCTTATGCTGTTTCTTCTAGAACTGAAGTGGTAGCAGTCCACTTCTTATAAGCCCCCCATGCAGGGTGAAAAGGATGGCAGAGTTAAGACTTATTGTTGTCAATGTCAAACCCTGGTGTCACTTTTGTAAAGTGATCATTGCAACTTCAAAATAATAACTATCCACACTTTGGTGTAGTATTTGTGAGACTGTTATCATGTTATTGTTATTATGTTATTTTTATTCACTTAATCTTCATAATATCCTAATACAGAAGAATCACTCTTGAGGGACCAACGTCTATCTCAGTTCCCTATGTAGGAGGAAAAAAAAGTTTGCCTGATTTAAAGCTATTATCATGAGCATAATTTATTATTCTTTTTTCCTGATTTGAATATGAAGTTCCTTTCCTTGTTTTTGAAATATGCATAAATTTGAATATAGAAATGGAAAGAAAACAAGAGACAAATATTATCTCATCTTCATGAATCAGAGACTGAAAAATGTCATTAAGACAATTGTCTTTTAATGTAATTCCTGAAAAATATTGATAGAATCTACCAGTAAAAGCAAATATGTCAAATGACATAGAAAGATAACATCCACTTAGTCATATTGCACACTGATTAGGGTCTGATAATGTTTTTTGTGATTTTTGTCTCTAACAAGTTATTACTTTTTGCTGTTTTCATTCTGTATTCACATATCTATTAGTCTGTGGCTGAAAAAAATAAGTACTAACTTACTCCCTTGACCTATCATTTCTCACTTCTCTCACTTGTTCTGAAAACAGAATTTCTTTACTTTCTGAGTCTGACATCTACATATTGTGCGACCTTAGACAAGGCAATTAACTGACCTATGTGATTTCTATCTGATAGGAATATTTTAAAGACTAAAGAAATTTTAAAAATCACCTGGTGTAGTGACTGTCAAGTCATCAAACTTGTTTTCTTTTTTTCTATCTGCCTTTTCATTGTCTCTGCCGATATTTTACCTTTTTTACATTTAAAATTCACATATTTTTTGACAGAAGACATAAGTACAAAACTGTACTGGCCAATGGTCTTCAAAAAATACCATATAGATATCTTTGAGTTCATGTGTTATATTTCTTTATAAACAAAATTATATTAACAGATTAAGGATTATTTAGACATTTCACTGAAATTTAAATTTCTCTTTATTCCATAAGAAATTATCTTCATGACATTTCTAATAGCTTATCTTTTCATTTCTCTTTGAATGTTCTGTAATAAAACAAGCACACTAGATCAGGTGCTCAATGAAAACTCACTCTGTGATCTTGGGCTTACTACAGGTTTTATGTAATGTTCCCCAATGCTCTAAAACCTGCCTCAGAACTTTCCCACTAAGTCACAGAGAAAAAAAGTATGGGATAGGGAATTGATGACTCTGAAATTCACTGAAAACCGTCATCTGTCCACAGGGTTTGGGGAGGAATATTAATTACTGTTAAGATAGGTAGAACTCAAAAATTGCCTTGTTGAGTCATGATAAACTAACTTTGAAGACAGTTAAATAGTATAGCATTTTTTGGTCCCCAAAATCACCCTATTTTTTGTTACTGGAACACATAAGGTGTACAGCAATAGTGAAACAAAGCAACCCACCCCGACATCTGAGGTCTTTCTGCATAGGTGCTTTTATCTTTTGGACTAATCAACTAACGGTATACTATCATTAATTGCCAAATATCTTAATATAATTCAGAAAGCAAGTCTGTTTTACTACCTCAATGACTTGATCGAATTATTACAATTATTTCCTCTATTCGAGGTGACAGAAAACTCACTTTAAATATATGTTTTTTATTAAATTTTCACAAATTGTCACATTTGAAATGTATTTTATGTTTATTTTAAATATAATGATTAGTTTATCCTACATGACAGGAATGTTACATAACTTTTTAATACTTTAATTATACTGTCTAATTGAGCTCTACAATCCATGAAGTATATACTATTTTTTTTTTTTGGAAACACAGACCCTCTATGTAGCCCAGGGTAGTCCTAAATTCACTATTAGAAGATTATAGAAATTTACGTACTTTGTCTTCCAGAAGGTTTAGTGTTTCATTTTTAATGTTTAGGTCTTTAATCCATTTTGATTTGATTTTGGTGCACGGTGATAGCTGTGTGACTAGATTCATTCTTCTGCATGTGGATGTCCAGTTTTCCCAGCACCATTTGTTGAACAGGCTGTCCTTTTTCCATTATATGGATTTGGCCACTTTGTCAAAAATTAGGTAGCTGAGGGTATTTGGGTTTGTTTCTGCATCCTTGACTCTGTTCCACTGGTCTATCTATTTTTATGCCAGCACCAAATTGTTTTTACCACTACGGCTTTATAATATACCCTGATATCTGGGATTGTAATGCCTCCTGCTTTGGTCTTGTTGCTTAGGATTGCTTTGGCTATTCGCGGTCTCTTTTGGTTCCATATGAATTTAAGAACTGTTGTTTCAAATTTTTAAAAGACATAGGGGTAGGCAAAGATTTTCTTGGCAAGACACCAAGAGCAAAAGAAATTACCCCCATTATCAACAAATGGGATCTTGTTAAATTAAAAAGTTTCTGCACAACAAAGGAAACTGTCAACATTGGAAATAAAGAACCAACAGACTGGGAAAAATATTCACCACCAACACCTCAGATAAGAAATTCATAACTAGAATACACAGGGAGCTAAAGAAAATTAAGCCCATCAAAATAAAGGATCCTATTGAGAAATGGGCAAATGAAATGAAGAGGCAGTTCACTCACGAAGAAGTACAAAGGGCCAATAGATACATGAAAAGATGCTCAACATCTCTAGCTATAAGATAAATGCAAATCAAAATAACGCTAAGATACCTTCTCACTCCAGAGAGAATGGCTTATAACCACAAATCAAATAGCAATCAGTGCTGGTGAGGCTGTGGGGAGAAAGGAACCCTCCTGCACTGCTGGTGGGAGTGTAAATTTGTTTGACCACTCTGAAAAGCAGTATGGAGAGCTCTCAAAAGACTAGAAATAAATATTCCCTTTATCCGGTGACACCCCTCCTGGGAATATACCTAAAAGAGGCCAAAACAACATACAACAGAGATATATGTACACCCATATTCATAGCAGCACAACTAACAATAGCTAGAACATGGAAATCACCAAAATATCCATCAATAGACCAGTGGATACACAAACTGTGGTATTTATACACAATGGAATACTACGCATCTGTAAGGCCCAACAGTGTGGAGGTTTTCACAGGCAAATGGAAGAAACTGGAGAATATCATGCTTAGTGAAGTGAGTCAGAAGCGGAAGATGAAACATCAGATGGTCTCTCTAATATGAGAGACCCAAACCACAACTGTCTCATGGAACTTTAAACGAAAGACAAAGCAAAAGAGGGGGATGGGGTGGGGGGTGAAGGGAGGGTAGGGAGGGTAGGAGGAGGGACAAACGGAGAGCGGGGAAAGCCCTTGTCACTTTGACAAGATACTTATGTGCAAAAAATGATCAACTCCATTGTAAACCTTAAATTCTGCACTTGTACGTATCAATAAAATGGGGAGAAAAAAAGAAAAAAAAGATTATAGAATTTAATTTCAAGAAGATAAATACTTCAGAGTCCTACAACTAATAAAAATACGACTGCTATACTTTATTTCATAAATAAATTTACCTTATTTGAAATACTGCTTTAGGGATGCAAGAACAGGACAGTGGTTAAAGCACTTGCCTTTCAAACGCAAGGACCTGAGTTCAATTCCCCAGAGCCAGATAAAGCTTGACATGGTCGTAAACCCTATAATGCCAGTACTTGGGATATCGAGGCAGGAGGATTTTCGTGAGTCCAAGCAAGCCTGGGCTACAGAGGGGCACTCTGTCTTAAAACAAAACTAAACTAAACTGAAAGAAATACTGCTTTTTAAAAAAATGTGAAATTTGTATATAGGCAAAAAAAAAAAATCTAGTAGAGTTTCATACACTTTCTTAGAAAAAGTAGTACACAAGCACCACACAGGTCCCAGCACCAGACTACCGTTTTTTAGTTTAGTTTTGTTTGATGCAGAATCTCCCTTGCGGTCCAAACAGTCCTGCACTCACTATGTATCCAGTATGTCCTGGAATTCTGCAGTCTTCCTGCCTCAGCCTCCTGGGTGCTGGAATTACAGGAGTGTACCACCATGACTGGCTTGTGTGGTACTGAAGAATTGCACTCAGGATCTTGTGCCTGCTAAGCGAGTGCTGTAGCTACTGTGTTATTCCTCAAGCCCACAGACCTCTCTCACCAGAGGTCATCTTGTTCCTCCCTTTCTCACCAGAGATCATCCTGCTCTTCGCTAGAAAGAGTTTCCAATACAGATAATAATACCTCTGAATTTGAAACAAACATAAAATATTGATAGAAACTTGGCAGAAAAATGTCAATTTACATCTTAATGAAAATGACATATCATAATGTGTTAATGTATGTGTTATAATTAGCAGAAATACTTTTCCTTGTTACCTGAATGAATCTGGAGCAATAACCTTTGCAATATAATTTTTATAAGAAAAAATAGATGATTTATGTTTAATAAAAATTAACACAATATTTTATCATATAACAACATTTCCATCCTTAAAATACCCTTGTGACGTTAAGGATACAGGAAGAGTGTCCTGGCACACGGAGTACCTCTCAGGAGAAAGAAAAGTAAATGATTTGTCACTTTTCTTCCTGTAAACAACTGATTTCTTGTATTTTTTTAAAGCACTGTTTTATCTAGTTTGCTTGACACAGTGCATAGAAAAATGAAAGAGAAGAGAGGAAATTATCTCATACAATATTAAACAAAATCTATTTTTTCAATAAGCAACTGACACCTAAAATAACATTTACATATAAGATAGAGAAAATTCTCCATCCACCTAGACATAATGTTCAAATTAAGAAATACATTCAGTGTTTCTTGTAAGGTTGGTTCAAACTGTTCTGTGTAAATGAAAAAAAAAAAAAAACTTACTTGATTTTGTGGGAAATAAAAATAACATACATCAATATAATTCTGGTAAACAACTTAAAAATCCTCCTAGAAATTTCAACATCACCAACACAAGTGTTTTTTTTTTTTTTTTTTTCTCTAAAACCAGTCTGCCAAATAAACAGTGAGGTACAAGCTTGTAAAACGTGTGTGGGCAGGTCTGGACTATTCTTTTTTTTTGTGACATCTTTGTTCTAATTTTATTTTAATTATGATTTCTATGGATCTTGCAGAAAAGCTTCCATGAGCTTCAGTTTTGCTTGTGAGTTCCTAAGAAAATTTAACAAATGCCAAACTGTGCCTGCAGGTCCCGTCTTCTCAGGCCCTTCTTATGATGTGCGAGTGATGAGCCAAGTGCTTGTGTTACTCTACCCAAGAGTCAATTTCTCCTGTTTTCTAAGCCTCGAGAAATGGGCTACACTGAACGTTTGTTATCAGAGTCTCTAAGCAGTGTTTCTGTAAGTATAATCCCCAAACCTCCAACAGGCTATCGAAGTTGAGATTTTAACTGCCATTAACTCAACATCATTTCATGTTGATGGCACTGAAATCATACTCGTAGCTTTAAATTCTACCTTCTTTATTTTCCCACAAAATATGTGTTGATGTCAGAAGAAATATCAACACATAGACCCTGCATCACTTCTATTTAGGCTGAAGAAAACTTTCTTAATGTATAAAGAAATTAAGTACAGAAAAATTCAGTTTTAATTTTTCCTTTCAGACTTCATCTTTCCTTATTTTTGTAAATGATTATGGCTCTGATTTCATGTGCTACATATGTGTGAAAACAAAGCACCTTTGTATATTTATGGGTGATATGTTGGTAACGGTCTCAAATTACAACCAAGGAGTTGTGTCTAACATGCAGTGTAACAATGAAAATCCTGCTTTTGCATATGTAAAATACACTGATGAATATTTAATTTGTTTAATTCTAGGTTACAGAAAAGGAGATTCAAGATTATTAATCCAATCTTTGTGAAACCATTTGTAATAATTAGGATATGATATTTACTTTATATTTTCGGGTGACTTTTACTTTATGGTATGAAAACACTCTTTCCCAAAGTTGGTAATTCTTTTCTTCTCCACTCTTGATGTTGCCACCTTATCCACCCATCATCCTGATTATGTATGTATGTAGATATCTATGAGTTAGTGCCTCAGACTATTATTGTCTCCTCATATATTATGGTTGATTAAAGTACTTATTACACACGTTAATGTGTGAATATTTATGTGGTCTGGACCTATATGTCTAAAGGTCTACATGAGTCCTGGCCCATCTATTTATTTCCATCATTTGCATTTTGCAAATGCATTGACTCTCACATATCTGTGTTCACTCCTGAGTTTCTGACTTCTCATTCCTGTGTATGAATTTGCATATGTTACCAGATACGTTCATGCTTACTACATTCTCTTTCTTTTCCTATAGCAAAGTTTACATATTGTAGACAACTTTTGTAAGTTAATCGAGTAAATATTATGTTATAAAAATTGTTTAAAATTTGTCTATTTAGTACTTTTTCTCTGAAGAAGGGGAGCATAGACGTCATTGATTCCTCAAACCTCATGTCTCTAATGCATTACAGAATTTGGAATTTATATATATATATATATATATATATATATATATATATATATAGTGTTAGGACATTAGTCACTTGAAAAAAATGGAGTGATAGGGCAAAGAAGAGGAAGAAAAAATTGTAATATTATCATGATCCATGATACATATGTGCACAAAATATCCAATGTCAATGTAACCATTAATAAAATGCAAAAAAAAAAAAAAAATCCCAGACCATGATTTATTTGGTGAACAAAACCTCATGATATTAGCAAATAAAGAAAAAAAATTATAATGAAAGCATATTTATAAGATAAGATGTCTATATGCAATGTATGATATTGCTCCAGAAGAAATAAACAAATTTTGACTGTGGTCACTATATTGACTAACAGGATAGAATCATGGATTAATTTCCAGCGTTGAAAATGGTACTTTGGTTTTGTTATACAAAAACTAATATAGAAACAGACTTTAACCTTTTTCACAATTCTTAATCTAAGAATTCTTTTACAGCAAACTCAATCACTTTCATTATATATGTTGACTGTGTATGTATGCAGATATCTATTAGCATAACAAAAATTATTGATTTTATTTACATATTTTGAAACTTTAAAAATGAATTTTTTAGCATGGACTCCATCCCGTGTTGAATGCCTAAATAAAAAAGAAATGCTTTACTTGTATGTCAGTACAAATAACACACTATTTTATTCTTACCCTTAAAAAAATCAAATCTCTTGCTTCATTGTTATTTTCTCTCTTTTTTAAATCATCCCTAGTCCTTCAGTTTTCCCCAAGTATTCCTTTTATTGTTACATGTTTGCAATACATAGTTAGTTTACACTAGAAAGATGGGTGCACGAGACATATGGCGACTTAATCATTTTTAATTTGTTTCCCTTTCTGGAAGTTAAGATGAAAAGCTCACCAAAGTTTCAATTGACAGAAAAATAGGGTCAAGTAGATAGGTGACACACATGTGGGACAGTGAACAGCGTGTCACAGGGCGAAGATGAGAGGAGGTTACCGCTCTACCGAGACATGGCTTTAGGTGAGCAAGAGTGAAAGTCGAGAATAGAGCTATTTGTAGAAGAAGCTTAAAAAATGAGAAATAGAAATAGGAAATAACAGTCAAAATGGAGAAAATTAATATACATTTTGAAGTATCCATTTTAAGTGTTTGACTATTAATTCCTTACCTGTTTCTTATTTTATTCTTTTCTTACTTTATGGTCATCTGTCTACTGTCCTCTTACTCATAGTCCTCCTCCACTTCCTCTAAATAAGTCTGGTGAGGGTGACAAAATCTTGGAATTTTTCTCTCTCATAAAACTAATTAACTCTAACCAAAATTATCTTAGGAAAGTACTGAGCATGTAGCTATATTAGCTTTTGCATCCTGAAATCTATTCCATGTTTCTCTTTACTATTTTTATAAATCCATCTGGTGATTCATTTTAACTGGCAGACACATTGTTACAGTTTCTTTTGACAAGTAGGAGTGTTTTGAGTTAAGAAGAAAAAGGAAAGGCAAATTAGGCTGTTGTCTGTGTGAAAGACTCCACTTGCTTGGCATGAGTCAGAACGCAGAAAAAGAAATACTGTCAAGAAAAATGAGAAAAGTCACAATCTTCTCAGTTCTTTGCATGTTAGGCTTACCGTGACTTTTTAAGCCTTCGTTGTGGACAGTTTCAAAGTGGCAGATACTGATGGGTTGTAAACAAGTTCATTGTCATTGCCATTTAAAAAAATCAGTGTCAACATGTTTTGAGGCATTTTCAGTTCTAACTCAAGTAAATCATCCTTCAGCTTAAAGATGGGGGGTATCTGTCAAGAAAAAAGAAATCGCTATTCCTAGAATTAATAAATAATCCTTGCATATAAATATCTCATGTATCTGATTCTTGCCCGATGGTGGTTTTGCCCGCTTGGAGTTAGTCTCTAAGAAGCCAAATGATGGTGCCAAATACAGGCAGAGTCACTATTCCTCTGCCTTCTCTGAGCACAACAGACGCAAACTATAGAAAACAAAGCTGCTTTTAAGCTACTGTTTAGTAAACAGATTCTTCCTCTAACAAACTTTGTTGATTTCTAGCACATTTTGTTGTAGAAAAACAGCAGCAAACACCTTCATAGGGTTGTTTTCAAGGTTACATAGTTGTAGTTACTGAAAGGGAAACTATTAATTCTTTCTGATTCTTTTTCTCTAAGGAAGATGGTAAGCAAATTATAAAAGGATTATTTTACCATTATGGAGTATAGACTTCATTATAGAGACTGGGATTGATTAGCCACCAAAATAAACTAGAAAATGCCTAAGCATAAAATTATAATGTTAAATGTTTGCTCCAGAATGAAGTTTGAATGAAAAATGGTCCTGTATTACTATACAGTATTTTTTAAAAAAACTTTTAAAAATATCTTAACAACAGCATGAGTCACAACAGCTAGATAAAAGGTCATAAAGTGATGAGTTCATGTTTTTTTTCTAGCTCATGAAAATATTGTTTAACAATGCAAAGTAGCAGGAAAATAAAAATTTAGAAAGCAATTCATTTTTCTTTATATTTGCTTTGTTGGTTTAGCATCCTTTCATTTATTAATCATGTTACAAACCAAGACATTCTCAGCACTAAAGATATCATAAAGATGTAAAGTTCATGCATTTGCCTCACTAACCTTAAAGGCTACAAAGGATGTGTATGTATATCTTAATAATTGTATTATATTGATTTTTTTTTACTTTTAAAGGATGAAAATCGTGAATATTCACGTCATAATTAGGAGCCAAAACTTGTTTCTGTCATAGTTTCTCATAAGAGAAACAGGAAGTGTAGTAAAGTACCAATAATTTCAAGCCTTGTGCATATTTGTTTGATACTTTCCACATTTCTCTTGAGTTACTTCTGAAACATTATGATGGACTCTAAAAGACTACTTTTCAATTTCTTTTCTTGATACATGAGGTCATATTGTACTTACATCCCTGCTGTTATTCTGAAAACTCACATTTTCTCAGGTAGTTAGTAGATCATCCACTACATAGAAATTATTTTATTTGTACCAACTGGTAGATTGATATATACCTATTCGACTCTCAGACTCTCAGCTACATGAAACTTCTCATTGTGTTTCCCACGCACTTTATATAAAGTCAGCTCGGGCCATCTCTTCTAGACATTACTATTGAGTAAACACAGGGGTAGAATTTGCTATAAAAATGACAGCAATACCCCGAGCAATCCTCAAACTGTTTAGTCCGTGAATTCAGTCAGTGAACTGGAACAGTTTGAGAGTTGGAAGTCTTGTTTCTCTTGACAAGCTTTTCAACTTTATGTCTAAGATGCGTCATATTTGCCAGCTTACCATTTTAAAAATGACTGCCTTGAATGAGCAAAAATAATGGCTTAACTTCAAAGAAAAGATACCCGCTTAACATAAAACAAATGGCATATGTCCTGGTGTTACCATTTTTCTAAAGTGAAAAAGTAAATAAATCCAATGAAGAACAACTATTTGAATTTATGGTAGGATAAGTAAGAATTTCTGAGTTTGAAGCCAGGACCAATAAAGATACCGTTTAATAAAAATTAAATATACTGTGTAAATCTTTAGAAGACAACTCATCAAGCAAGTTTTGCACCTGGAGATCAAATGTACTGTTTGTTTCTATTTTTAATTTTAGTGCACCAGTTTTCTGAGTCTAGGCACATTTAAAAATAGGCATGCACAGTTAAATAACTAATAGCCAGCTTCCTGTGCCAAATAATTAACAACTTCACAAAAATCTTAATCATTTTTTTCTGCATTTTCTATGTCTTCCCTGTTATACAGATAAAGCAGAATTTGGTGATCGAGTTTTTAAGTCAATCCACTACACTTGCTGAAGTAGTTTTTTCCCCCATAGCATTTTTTACTCAACCAAGAACTGCCGAGCTTTGTGTTTTAAACAACTATAATCAAGACATATCATACACTAGTGTAAGAACATTTTATTCTTGCACATTGTCCTGTACCTTCTACATGTTGAAGATTTCTTTATTCTATGTCTTATACAAAACATTTGCCAACTGCTTAGGGTAGGAAAAAAAAGCATCTATATAATCCTTACTCACTGCTTCGTGATTATATAACCGTGCCATTTTCCTTAATTCTGTATTGATTCTAACAGTTTTTGGTGGTAGAATCTTTAGCTATAACCATGTCATCTCTAAATAGGGTTCATTTAAATGCTTTGTTTCTAAGTTGAGTGTTCTTCATTTCTTTCTGTTTCTTATTGTTCGGGCTAGAATTTTGTTGATATACATAGTTAAAAAAATGGTATAAGTGGTCCTTGCAGGTACAAGAAAAGCTTTTAACTTTTGCCCTTTTAGTATGACAATAGAGGCTTGTTATATACAGGCTTTACTATATTGTTATATACATTTCCCACTAGTTTGTTGAGAGTTTTTAGAAGAAAATATTGAGTGTTTGGTAAATGGATTTTTTTCTGGATGCTAAGTTTTCCACATGTTTGTTATTCTTGACTCTGTTACTCTGATATCATATTCAGCGCTATGCACAAGTCTCTCTAAACTTGCATCCCTGAGATGGATTCCACTGGATTTTGAATAATCTTGCTTATGTATTATTGGACTCAGTTTGGTAATATTATCTTGAGGTATATATTGATTTTCTATCTGATCATCTGTCAATCCCCTTGCCCTGTTCACAAGGTTTATTAATTTATAGTTTATACTCTAAACAGATAATGGCTCTTCTCATTTCTAAAACTCAGGTTTCATTTTTACTTCATATCATTTGTACTTTTTAAAAAATTCTGATCACTTCAATTCCACATAGAGTTCTGTCCCTTCTCATCTGTCAAGCTAGTCCAATGCTGACTTACACTTTGTTTTTCTCTGCTACCACGTGTCTGGCAGGCATTTGCCACTGTTAGTATAGGTTCTCCTTCTGTTCTGCTCACCAAAACATTTACTCGGTTTTCCACCTAATTGCTACTTTCTGCCTTTTGAGATTTTGTCCCTTCACATATCACATAGCTTTACTTACACAGATCATTTTCACCAGTACATACATGCTGATATTTATCTCATCTGAAAATCAAACGCAAACAAATAATCAACCAGTGAGGTCTCACTTGGCTGGTTGCTGAAAAGAACAAACACATAAGAATTACCGATTCTCTAGTTCCAGTTCCTCTATTATCTTGATTTCTAAGTAAGATTTTATACCTGCCATATTTATAATAATCGCACATAACTTTCAACACCAGTATTTGTCGCATATGTATCAACAGCTGTAATCTGTTCCTGCTGAATCTTTCTCACCTGAATCTAATGAACTTCTTTGTTTCTGATCAATGTTGCTTTGAAGACCATTCTGTATGAAAATGGGATGGCTACCTTTGCATGTTTTTGAGTTCTGATTGTATGGAGTATTGTTTTCCATTTTTTTGCTCTGGATTCTCTCTGTTTCTTTGTAAACAAGTACATTTATTGTAGGTAACATAGAATGATCCTCCCCCCACCCCCCAACACACACACACCTTCTTCTCCCCGCCACTTGGTATAGCTTGTCTCTCAGTTAAAAGTACTTTTTTTCCTTTTGGCTCTGCAATGATATTGACTTCAACGTGTCTATCCAAGATTCCTTCAAGTAAATTTGCAAGGCTGGCAGCTTGGCAGTTCTTCTTTTCTTTAGATTTATTTGCCATGCGGAGTCTGTCAATTTGAAGGATAATTTGAGAACATAGTAATCTAAGTTTCTCTTTCTTTCTTTTCTTTCTTTTTTTAAGGGCTTGAAATCTTCATTCAAGTTCTCTTCACCATTAACTTTTGTGCCAATAATAAGTTGTTCTTCTGATAAGCTTCCTATGTAAATTCCTGGATATTTTTCTCTAATGGCTTTAAGCATTGTCTCTTTCTTCTGAGTAGACTATGATGTTCTTCTTTATTAGAACTATTTGGGGTTTTATAGGCCATGGTTATATAAAAATTGAATGCTTATCTTAGATTTGAAAATTGTTCTGCTATGGTTTTGGTGAGCGAATTGTTAAATATTTGTTGTTTTTTTCTAACTTTCTCTAACTTTTATAATTCTTAATTCATGTATTTGTATGTGTGGGTGTATATGTGTGAGAGATAGAGAAGTTTTAGATGCCATGTTTTTCTGTGTGGGTGTGTATTTGAGAGGGAGAGATTCAGCAGCTGTTGGATGCTACTTCCAAGCTATCTTGTTTTCACAGTATCTTTAAGTACATAATCTACTACCTCAATTTTATCTTCATATTGTGAGAGTCTCTGCTGAGCTTGGTTATTTCACTGCTCACACTTTCAATAACATTTTTCATTTTCACGATTTCTGCTTGTTTTCTTATCCTAATCTTTAATTCTTTACAAAATCAGTTATTCAAGCCTTGCATTGTCTTCTTTCTTTCAATCAACAATTTGCTACTGAATTTTTAAGCTCATTGATTATTTAATAATGCAACCTATTATCTGCTCATTTTAATCCTCATTAAGCCCACACAATATCTCATGGATATATTTGTTTCTTCCTTGATCTCTTCAAACATTTTCATTCACTGCATGCTTTTCTAGTTCTTTATCTGAACTCAGGAACACACTGAAATAGCTTGGAAAAATAGGTGGAGATTTGGAGAACAAAAAGGAAGAGGAAGCAGAATGTAAAGGAGAAAGTAGAGAAAAAAAATAAGAAGAGGAAGAAAGAAAAAAAGTTTGGAAAGAATGGAAGCATAAAAACAGAAAGAAACAAAAGAAAGAATAAAGGACTCTTGTGAAACATTTTTGCATTTAAAACAGCAGGAGAAAGAGTTTGAGAGATTATTATATGCTTATGAAGGAAATAGGAAGAAAAAGAGAAGTATGTTTGAAGATAAGGAGACATTATGCGCACAAAATGCTCAACTCCATTGCAAACCTTAAATTCTGCACTTGTACATATCAATAAAATGGGGGGGGGGAAGAAGGGTGGAACTACTTAATATGCTGATAGAAACTTGTTTTTGTTACCTCCTTATGTAATTTTTGGTGAAGATTAATTTGACAATGAAAGATGTTATCTAAACAAGGCACTAGTGATTTATTTTCTGTCTTATATATGTAAAAATCATGTATATGTGAATATATGAAGAAAGTTAAAAAAGTGAAAATAAAAGTCAAACATACAAAACCACAAACTTAAGGTCATCACAGGACTATCTATTCTGCAGTCAGGATTCAAAAAATGTGGTCCTTTCTTGATTAAGAATAGTAAAATCATGCTTTGTGGTAATTGTGGTAGGTTTAGCCCCTCTAGTACATGGTTGTCACTAGGAAATTGAATATGTCAATCAATATCTGAGCTGGTTCCCCCTCAATGTTTGTTCACTGATCTACCACTCTGTGAAAGAACTGAAGGACTAGGTGAATTCTCAGGCCTTCTTTCTTCTCCTCTCTCTCTCTCTCTCTCTCTCTCTCTCTCTCTCTCTCTCTATATATATATATATATATATATATATATATATATATATATATATATATATGAGTACATTGAGCCTGAGAGTTTTGTGCACAGATATTTTGCAGCAAAGTCTTATTCCCTTCCTTATCCCCTTTTCTCCATTCCTGCCTCCCCCATCCTCCTGATCCCAACATCTAGTCTGAGTAACTCTGTATTTATTTCTATTATGACTTTTTCATATCAGAGAAGAGAGATCATGTGATATTAGACCTTCTTAGTGACTATCTTCACTAAGGAGTTCTTGAAAATTATAACTGAAAATAGTTATTTCATTTGAAGCTGGGATACCACTGTAGGGTATCTTTTAAAAAAGAGTTATAAACAGCATGTAACAGAGATACGAGTACACCCATGTTTATAGCAGCACAGTTAAAATAGTCAAATTGCAGAAAATACCAAAATCTCCATCAATCGACCTATAGTCGATACAAAAATGTCATATATGCACAATGGAGTACTATTCTTCGTAAAAGCAGAGAGATATGAATCATTTGCAGGTGAATGGACATAGTTTGAGACCACCAGGATTAGTGAAGCCCTTTTCCCATTCCCTGTGCAAGCAGAGCTCTGGTATTTCCGCCCCACTTCTGCAGACATGACGAAATGGAGGTTTTCATCTTTGTCATATGGTCAAAGCCTGCCATTTGTATTGAAGAATGATAGAGTGGAACCTGCCAAGCTTTCGGGCTTCCATTGCTGTCTAGAAGGTCTTTCTCCATCTCTCAGTCCCTTGATGTTAATCCTCGAAACTGCTTACACCTGCTCTTTCTACAGTGCTCTGTATGAGGATACAGCGCAGCAGCTTCGGAGCCTCCTACTCCTCTTCAGCTTTCTGCTCAAACTCTCGGTCAGTGGCTCTCAAAATTTCTATCAAGCTTGACATGTTAGGGGAGCTCAGGTTCTCTGGAGGAGGACTTTTCTTCTTGGAATTCAGTAGTATTTTGGACACTAATCCAGGGGAGTTCACACAGGCACAGCGTTTACAGGTCTCCTTTTGCACTGGAATGGATCCCATTTGAGCTTTGAGATGAACAGTGGATGGAGGGTGGGTGGTGGGCCAGATCCTCAGGCACTGAACTCATCAGCACTTGTGGTGGTGGTGACAGTGTGTCCACCCTGACACTGCTCCAGTGTATTGTATCTTCTTCTGTATCACACAGAACACAGCCATGGCCTACCTCTGCTGCTCTCTGCCTCATGGGTCCCTCAATGTCTGGTTTTGGGTCATTATTTATTTACTGCCTGTCTTCGTTACTTTTTCAGGAGTCAATACCTAGTATCTGCAACTTACGGAGGAAAAATTCACTGTAGCTTACAGTTTTAGAATGGCTCAGTCCTTTCACGGGTGAATGGTTGGAAATGGTGGAATCACATGGCAGGACTGAAGCCAGGGCTCCAGGAGACAGAAATCCTCACAGCAGGGTGTCACAGAGACTGAGAGGAAGGGCTGAACCAGCGCAAGCCCCTCCAAGTCAGCCCCTAGGCACCTGCCCCCTTCAGCTAGACCCCATCCCCAACATTACACAGTATCCATAGGAACATGAGGTTTTGGGGGGTAAAATCTAATCAGCATTCCTTCTGCTTTTTCTCTAAAAATATAGAAATGTATAAATGTCTTTACAAAAGGACATTTAATGCATAAACAGAAAAAAATGTAGACACTTGAAACAGAATAAAGGTATGGCTATATTTAAAGATGTCATCTTCCTTTACTGTTTAGTTTTAGAGTTTCTTCAGTATTATGGTTATTAATGCCTAATATGTACAGTTTGTATCTCTTCCCATTTTTTGATCTTTTATTGTTGGCCAGAAAATTTTTGGCTTTGTTTATTTTGAAAATTTTTCTTTTATTATCTGAGATAATTGGACTTTATTCAAGCACCTCTCTGCCCAGTCTACTGTCAAGAAGTATCTCCCTTTATTTTCTTCTAAATTGTTCATAGTTGTGATTATTATGGCTAAGTCATTCGTATAATTTGAGTTCATTTTTGTATATATTGGAGGACAAAGATTTAGATCCATTCTTCAGCAGGCTAGTGTACAATTTATTCAGCATCATTTATTTGTTTTTTAAAAGTTCTTTCTCTTAAGTATGTTCTTGCTATCTTTGTCAAAAATTAGCTATAAATGCACGAATTTATTTCTAAACTTTCTATTTTTCTATTGTTAAAATAATCCAATAAAGATAGAGAGAATAACTAAACAGACATTTCTCAGGAGACATATAAATGTTTGGTATTTAAAAATATTCAGTATCATTTATGAAGAAGGCAAATTCAAAATCACAGTGAAATGTGGCTTCACTACAGTTCCAATGACTTTCATAAGAAAGACAAAAGATAGCAAGAGCTGCAGATAAGGATAAAAGGAATAAAAAAATTATGATTGGTGAGAATGTTATAAAATCAGTATGCGGATTTCAGAAAAAATACTAATGTATGACTCACCAATTTTCCTAACGGATATATATTCAGGAAAATGAAACTAGCTAGTTGAAGTGACATCTGCCCCCATGTGAATATTGTGTCAAAATTACTAGCTAAGACACGCATTCGTGGTGTCCACTCATGGATAAATGGATAAAGAGAATACAGTACATATATGAAGTGGAATATTATTTAGCCATGAAACAAAATAAAATCCTGTCATTTGAAACTGCATAAATGGAACTGAAAGATATTAGTTAGGTGCAATAAACAGGAAGCAATAAGGCAAATAGTGAACGATATCACTCAGATATAGAATGTAATCTCACAGAAGAGAAGAACTCAATAAAATTTCCCATACACTGGAAGGGGTAGGGATGGAAGATATTGGAAGAAGTTGGTCATAGATACGAAGCTATGGTTAGATAGAAGGAAGAGGTCTAAAAGAATGGCACAGAAGTTTAAGTGTTTGTCTTGCATGCTCAAGGCCCTGAATTCAATTCCCCAGCACCATATAAAGCTGGGCATTACGGTGCATGCTTGTAATTCCAGCACTGGAGGAGGCTGAGGCAGGAGGATTGCCATGAGTCCAAGGCCAGCCTTGGCTTCATGGTGAGTTCAGGACGGGCCTAGGTTATAGAAGAACATGCTGTCTCAAAAAAAGAAAAGTAGAAGGAAGAAGTTCTGATGTTCTATGATTGCACAGTAGGAAAGACTAGAACAGATATGTTTAATGATACACCTAACGACAATGTATTTACCCTATTAGTTATTCACTTTCATATCTTTACAAAAGATATTTTAGCCTGTCTATCTCTTACCTAGTCTATCTCAAAATTAAAAGCTTAACTCCCTTTCAGACCAAATCCCTGGTGATTATTTTAATTCATTAAATTTCAGCTGGAAAGGTAGAAAAATTAGTAAGAAACCTATGTCCCATGCTTTCTTGATGTATACACTAACTATTCCCGCTAGGAAATATGTAACATTTGTCTGTCTGAAGCCGTATGAGACAGAAGATATATGAAGGCATGTTATAATGTAGTGCTGCTTCAATAAAGCCGTGGTTTATAGACAGGAACAACATATAACTACACAGCACAATACTGTTGTTGTGGTGTAGATACATAGAATGCATAAGAAATTTGCAAAAATAGGCTTAATCAATTATTTTAAGAGAATCAAGAACAGCTTGCAAGGGTAATGAGGGTGGCCTTTAGAACTAAGTCCTGAGCAGGTTTTGTTTCCAGAGGGGTGAAATTGGGTAGGAACTCTGCAGTCACACACTTGCATACATTAATGCTGTTCATATCATTGATTACACAGCAATGGAAATATTCTTACAAATACTCGACTCTGATCAGATTACTCTCCAAATTGCAATCCTTCAGTTTGTTCTATTGCTTCGTAAAATAATTACAGAAAATACAACAAACTCTTGGCTGTCTAGAGCTATTTTCTCAGTTTTATATCATTCTTCTTCATTCCCCTCGCTTCAAAGAGATATTACCTATAACATAATAAATCTATTTTTGGGTGGGGCCTGTAGTGCTCTACTCTGGCTTCTTCACCAAGTTGTCACACATCCTTCATTTCCCACAATTTGAACATCAATTTCTCCAGGAAGCCTTTGATGACTACCCCAAACATATCGTCCCTCATTTTACTCTCATAACTTAAGGTTTATTTCTTCAAACAAATTGTTTATATTTTAATTCAATAATTGTAGTGAAGATTGATGTAGGTCTATCTTTTTTTAGCCATCTTAAATCCCATAGATAGGAATGAAAAATTTTCTTTAGTTTTAGTTTTTTTTCTTTTTTTAACACAGTGCAAGAGTCCACAAGTTATAATTGTATCAAAAAATTAGAAAGACTTTATGTTTTTTACTAAATGAGCCTTAGAAACATGATTTACATCAAACTTTAATGAAAATGGACATTTAAAAATATCTTCTAAAACAAGCAAAATGACCAAGTCACACCTATATGTAACACCATAGACAAGCCTAAATATGCCCATCTTTCTGTATTCTGAGTGGTAAGCAAATAGAAAATAATCTTTCAAATGTAGGAAAAGTAATCAAGATTAATGCATCTTAGTTTACTAGAAAGGAAAAAAAAAATCCTACTGGGAACATAAGTGAAAAACAATGAGCAATTCTCTCATTTTCTTTAGATATTAAGCATGAGGGAATTTGAAATAGGTCATTTTTATTGTGCTGAAATACTGCACAAACATAAGTTGTAAATATTTTTATTGATGTAAAAGTCCTGAAATAGCTATCATGATTTTTGTATTGGTTAAACTACTACAGCTTACCAATGATCACAAAACATTGAAGAATAATAAAATGAGTTGTCACATATGAAAATTTGTTAATGTCATTAATAATTAAAGAAAAAAATTCCAGAAAGTTAGAAATATCAATGTGTATTTATAAATGGTTTTTGATTTCCTTAGAGTCATGATTCTGTGAAAACTGTATGTATACAGAAACAGGAGCATATTGTGGATGTATAATAAGTCTTAGTGTAGGTCTAATTTTGGAATTATATTGCCTATGCTAAGCTACTAGCTCCATGGCTTTATAGCTGTGTGACCTTGGGTTATATTAATCTGACCTCTCCTATCCCAGATTCTGAATCTATAAAATACAGATAATAAAACAACTTACTTTATATGATTCATTACCTCACCTAATGAGCTACCCCGTGTGAAGTTAGCACAACTTCTAACAAATGGTAAGTGCATGAATGCAGTCATTATTGTCACTGGATTATAGGATATTATTTATAACATAGAACATAACACCCTCAATTAATCATATTTTATGGAATATAATTGTTCTGATGGTCACTCAAATGTTATGAACAGGCAATAAAAGAGAAAACTGTATTAGTTAGGAATAAATTTACGCTATGTTTGAATCACTGAATAAAAATTATGAGTCTTGATGACCTAGTGTATGTTGAAACAATGATCTTGAGGTTTTGAAACCTATGTTTTAAAGTATTCAACAATATACTCAGCCATTCAAAAAAGGAGCTCTGTGGTCAATCTATTTCTTCATAACTCTCTTGCCTAATTCCTAGAAATGGAAATTTTTGTAGTTCAAGCTTTGCAGTTTCAAATTGAACATGTATTATGTCCAAATATTGGAATATTCCAGAAGTGACATATCAAGTTGTTCAGGCTTATTTTATAAACTATGAGGAAAACAAGTGAAGCAACACATATCAAATCAACTTAAACAATAATAACAATAAAAATACCTTTAAATTGAAAGTGAAATCAAAAAATATAAGAAATCTAAACTAGTTCTATCTAGAATAGAAAATATCATGTGTTTTTAGTTACCTAACTCACTATTTCCACTACAATGTCTTCAACACATAAACCAGATATTTAGCTTCACTAGTAATACCAGAAATGATTAGACTTGTGGTGAATGATGGACTCAAAAGAAAGTCTCAGCAAAATGATGCTCAAAAGAACAAAGTTATTATTTTGTTATGATACATTTTCTGTAGGAGATAGTAGGTCCTCATGTTACATGAAATGGAAACAAGAGAATTGGGTTGGTTAAATGATTGATAAAAGCTAAAGCTTTTACCAGGTACCAGTTTCTTCATTCCATTCACCTATCCACAGAACGAACTTGGCCAATGGACACTCATCAAATATGGTTTCAATATTTTTACCTATTAAAACTTTCTTAAAATCTACCTTTCTGTAAAATATAAGAGGTGATTGAAACATATAGTGAATGGTTAAATAAATCATTTTTACATATTTCTATTAGCCCCCCTCAAAGTAGCCCTCCCTGTTTTGAACATACTATTCAGTTATTATTGCTACTTCTGATGCATTTATGGAATACTTTCATGTCTTTGCAAGGTGTGATTAAATATATTAAATATTAAAAATATATACCTACTGTGATCCAACACAAAAACCGGCTTGTAG
Source organism: Ctenodactylus gundi (assembly GCA_004027205.1). Classification (NCBI taxonomy): domain Eukaryota; kingdom Metazoa; phylum Chordata; class Mammalia; order Rodentia; family Ctenodactylidae; genus Ctenodactylus; species Ctenodactylus gundi. The sequence continues at coordinate 190,877 of PVKB01002379.1, read as the reverse complement.
AAATATTACACTGGAGGAATAGTAGAGTGCTTAGAGTGTTCGCCTAGCAAGCACAAGCCCAAGTTTCCTTTGCCAGTACTATATGAGCTAGGTGTGGTGGTGCGTACCTGTAATTCCACTCAGGAGCCTAAAGCAGAAAGATTGCTCTGAGTTTGAGGCTACCTGGGCAAGTACTGACTAATGTCTAACGTGGCCCTAAATTGAAATCCTCTGTTCTGTGAGCCAGCGAACACTTTGTTACAGGACATGTTCAGGTAGAAGCCTGTGACTGAGCACCAGATAGTGTATGATGGGCAGTTTCCACATTGGAAGTAAGTTGGAATGAGATCACTCCCTACCATCACCAAGTAATGCCAAAAACACATTTTGATAATAGTTATTTTTAAATCTTCTAGAAAAATACATTGACTTTATCAATTGTCCTAGGTAGTAGAAACAACAAAAAAATTAAGAGAACACAGACATGGAAATTTATCAACAAGAGAAGGGACATGGGAATTTGCAATAAAATGTTTGATGTCAGTGGCTAACACAGTAAAAGAAAGCAAGCTTTCCCCAGATAGCTTGGAGGCATAATTAATTATAATGTTTGATAATGAAATCACATTGTAGGAACAAAGGTCATTACCACCTCACATAAATCAAAAGCTGTGAAGACTTCCTAATAATCATGCATCTAGTATCTACTTACCCTAATACCAAATAGTGCTATTAGGTACAAACACATTTTCCAGTGCTAAATACTGGTCAAAAATTCATACGGGGTTATATGACTCAGATGAAAGGTGTCAATGACCACAACCGACGTAATGATTGAAAATGAATTAAGAAACAGTGCTCAATTTTTGAAGAAAATCAAATCTACGTTTGTGGTGATATTTAACAGAAAGTTTTTTTTTTTTTTTGCCAAGACTCCAATGTTTCATTACTAAACTATGAAATGTTTGTGAAGACATGATATATAAATTGTTGAAATCTAAAATAAAAATAATTCTACAAGTAATTTATTTGATTGTCCAGAGTGTTTCTCAAGAATACCTTAGTACATCTAGGAGTCAAGGAAAATAGAAAGGAGAAAAAAAATAAAACATTTAATATATGAAAGGAAAAAGCCCTGCTTTACCTATTTTTATGATGTTGTACTAAACATTCTCACATGAAATAAATGTTTCAAAGGCTCTGTTTAATGGAAAGTATCAAGTTATTTTAGAGAACTTCAACAAATGAGCTTTCAAAATAATAAAGGATGTATGCTTGTATTTAATGAGAAAATTAATTACTCCTGAATGGTAACAGATGACACTTGTTTCTACCACTTCCTTTGTCTCATAGATTGGTTGGACTGACTTATTGACTTTAAGGAGCACAGACTTAGATATACTTCCAACATATCTAATGCAATAAGGTTACCCCATAACTTAGGCATTAAAATAATTTAAATATTTTGCAATGGTCTTTAAAAGCACATGGTCAAGGGTAAGATTAACTACATGGGGTCTACCTGGAGCCATTAGAAAGATCATAGGATTCACAAGAACATGAAAAAGAGAAAATTCTAATATTCACATGCAATTAACATTTACATTTTTTGAGAAACAAACAGCCAAAAGCAGTATATAGTAATAATCTTGCACATGTCATTAAGTAAATTTCAGCTGATATTACTTCTCATTTTTATTTTAAACTTGCACTCTTTTATCAATTTTCATTGAATCCAAAAATATTTGGGCCATCTCTGATCTCCCAATATATATGCGACAAAGTTCTTTTTAACCTTTTCAGAAAATTCTCAGTCTGTGAGTTATGGTGATTTTATTCAAATTTATCAGGTTTCAGCAGTCTTTTTTGTGATTAGACATTTTGTCAAATTCAGGTGGTAGAAAATGCTAATAACATTGTCATTATCAAATTGGGAATGGGCATCATATTACATTGGTTCATATCAAAAAAGTACTTACATTTACTTATTAAATTTTGAATGTAAATTTTACAAAAGCTTACCTTGGATGAGTTTTCCTTAATATTTTTAACTCAGAACAATGAAACAATTTCCAAGGCCTTCATCCTGAATAAAAACTAAGCCCGAGAAACAAGGAAACCTCCACCCAGTAGGAATACATACTCTGAGACTCCTAAAAAGGGGACTGATGTTAAATGTATAGTTATTTATAAAATAAGATGGTACATTTGGTCTTGAAAGTTTTAGAGTCTTGAATATAAAGCAAATTAACCCGATTTTAAAATGTATACACCAGGGCTAGGTGTAGATAAGTGATTAGTTAGATTGTTTAGAATACACAAGGACCAGGGTTCAACTTACCCAACACCAGATAAGGATTAGTGTGGCATGGTGGCACTTACCTGCAATCTCAACGGTAGTGAAGCTGAGGCAGGAGCATTGCTGTAAGCTTGAAGCCAGGATAGGCCACCTACATTATAAGTTCTAGACAACCCTGTATTACAGTGCAAGACAAGATCCTGTATCAAAAAAAAAAAAAAACTCTACCCACTGGGGACAATTACCTTGATAGCTGAAAAATGTCTAAATTAATCAACTTACAGAAAGAAAACTTGTGAAAAGGAGAAGTTGTGCTTTGGCTTAAAGTTTTGGCAGTTTATTTCATTTTCTATTGACTTTTTGTTTATGGTTGTTATAAAGCAACCACATCATTTTGGGATTGTGTCATAGAGAAAAACTACTAAATCATCACCATGAAGCAAAGGAGAGTGAAGAAGGATTCGAGATCACAGTCTCACTTAACAGCATTCCTTCAATCACCTAACTCCTCCTACCAGACTCAATCTCTTGAAAGACTCATGACCTTCCAATATAGTCTCACCCTGATTACCAAGCCTGTAACATATTGGCCTGTAATGGCCATCCACATGCAAACTATACAAACACACACACACACACACACACACACACACACACACACACGCACACACACACTTACATCATACCTCTAAAGTGTTCTGAAAATTGCCAAATTTTTCATCCAAGTTATTAAAGAAGATTTAGGAATTTCTTATGTTTGTGAAAACCTAATGGTATACCCAATGTTTCCTTGAAATCAAAATTTAAAAGCGTATTCACATAATACTTGATTTGGCAAAGAATAAATTGAAATATATGGAGATTGTTTTGCTGAATGGTGACAACTTAAACACACAAAAAGTAATGTAAAGAGAAATGGAACGTTTAGTAAATAATTACTTTAATTTTCTTTCCAAGAGAAAATCTGCTTAGCTTAAAAATCATAATAGGTTAAGAACAGAGCTAAATTGACTTCACTCCACACTCCAATTTCACTGCATTAAACTCTAAGTGAGTAAGTGAATTTCTTTGTATGTGTCTATTTCCTCTTTATAGCTATAGTAATGACAGCAATGGTACTACCTAGTGCGGTGGTAGTGATGACGTAGCAACACAGCATTTCCCAGTTGGTGCTTATTTTAACCACTTTACTCAGAAGTAGTAAGAGTAGAGAATTTAGTAGCTAAAATAAAACACAGTCTGTATTCCATAATTATTTTAGCATGCCAGTTACCTAACAAGAGGAAAAATATCCTCTTTTTTTTTGTCATGTCACCTGTTTTAAAATAAGAGACACAATTCCATTAGAATGGCATATGGTCAGATTGTGTTCAATAGGCAGGTCTTCCATTTTTGCTTTGTTTGTTACCTTTCAGCTATGGCTGGATGAGAATCTGATTTTCTTATCCTGAAATTATCAACTCACATGTTTGTAAAAGTCCAACAGGAGAGGCAGAGATTTTTTTTTTAATAGTTAACATTGCACAACTTGCCTTTCCCTCTAAATGCACAGTTGGATTCTTGGGAACTTCTCCACCTAAAATTTTTAGAAGAGCCTTTATTTTTCTCTGGTCAGCACCCCTAGAAGTATACTAGAAGTATATTTTTTTGCTGTTACAATTATGTTATACACTTTTATTTCAGATGCTTTTATTGACTGTAAATGATTACTTAAGATGAAGGTGTTGGCTTCTTCAAAAATGACAGTTTACCCAATGGAGAAAAACTATTACTCAAGAGAAATGTTATGTGAATAAGCAGACCCATGAGTAACCAGGTGGTACATTTGAAAGTCATGACTACTAAACTTTAGAAGTATAAAGAAAGGCCACAAGAAACATCAAGGAATTTCAAGGCTTTGATTTCTGAACAGTAGTTCAAAGGAACCTTTAAAAGAAATTAAGTGTTAATGATTGTAAGATACCAATCAAATTCAAAAGATAGAATAACAAGTTAAAAAATGTGGAAGAATAGAGCTCAGGGGGATGAGGAAAGAGGACTGCAAGTTCAAGGTTACCATAAGCAAATTAGTGATAACCCATCTCAAAATCACACACGCACAGTGACAGACATGTAGCCTAGCGATAGAGCACTTGCCTGGCATGAGTCATGAGTCTCTGACTTCAGTCACCAGGGCTGCAAAACGAATGGTAGAACACTAAGTTCAAATTCCATGGTCAGTGATAATTATCCTAGTGTATACTTTTTAAAATTTCTCTTCCGTTTTCTTCTCCACATTATCTTGGTTAAATAAACATTTGACCAACTTCTGTATCTTCTTTAACATCATCACTGTGCAGTTTAGCAGGGCTCCAAAATGCCGGGCAATCACGTTAGCTGGTGTCAGTCAGTAAATTCCCAAGTAAGACTATTAAGTGAACTGCACAGCAGTCTTGCTGTATTTAACTTCTCGGACTTTCAAATTTATCTCCCACTAAGAATGGATTCACCATAATGTCACTTATGAAAATGCTCTACAGGGGATGCTTTTTCCAGAGTGATTCAAGGCAGGTCAAACTGCGACACTGCTCTGGAGGCGAAGCAGCTTGTAGTGGTGCTATGAACTTGACTTCCAACATTCTCTATTTTTACAGCTACTGTGGTTGCATTTAAGATTCTTGTGAAACTTGGAAGTGATAAAGCAAAAGAAGGATGTGCTAAAATACATTAAATAACTTTGATCACTTCACCAGTTGCTTCTGTATTTGTGCGGGTTTATTTTGGAGAACAGGGGATGGAGCACAGGGTCTTTACATTCTGCATCACTCGAGACCATGTTTGAGTTTTCATTCCAGAAAAGGTCTCACTAAATTTTTAAATTGACCAGACTGGACATCAACTTGTTTCCTCCTGCCTCAGCCTCTCACAGGGCTGGGATTATAGGCTTGCACCACTTGGCCTGTCTGTAACTGTTTATTTTTCAATGAATATTTCCCAGATTAAAGGTCAGAATAATTTTCGTACCTCGTAATAAATGGATATTCATAATTTTGTACAATTTATGGAGAAATAGATTTACAAAAATCTTCATATTTTCACACTGTCTCAGCCTGTACATTGGAGTCTGGAACCAAGAACAAATGACTAAAATATCATTCCATTCCTATCCAAATTTGAATATTCATGTTTTTGATAGTTTATCATTCTCTTAGTCACTTATTCCTTGTTGTGACAAAGTACCGTACCGTATGTCCACAACTCTAGGGAGGAAACATTTATTCATCTCACAGTTTCAGAAGGTTTCACACAGTCTGATCCATCCAAGGGCAGCCTTTAATAGCAGAGGCAGATAGCAGGGCTGGAGAGCTGCTCACGCCTTTGCAGACAGAAGGCTAGTGAGTCTGCAGACTCAGTCAAATACTAGGGTTTTCCTAGAGAGAAGCTGCAAGGATGTTTCTTTTTATTTCCCTTAATAACTTCAAACTGCTAATTGGGTACCCCCGATGGGTGCCCCTCGCCCATTTTCTGGTCCACAAGTCAAAAACAAACATCTGAAAGCTCTGCCCTGAGCAACCCTCAGTCTCCGCAAGTTGATAAAATCCCTCCAGGTCAAACTCCACTCATCAACCTCTTCCACTCAAGTTCTGCCTCCCAATAACACACAGTTCCAAATACTTGAGGCTTTTGGGGGAAACTCAAGGTCCGAACCATAACAGTTATATTTCCAGAGGTTAAATGAGGACATAAGATAAAAAAGGCATGATGGTTATATTAATATAATTCAAGAGAATAGTCACTCTGCTAGTGTGATCATTTTATTGTACATGTCTCTTATAACATCCTATGGTACACCTTAACTATACAGAGTAAATTTTATTTCAAGATGGACTTAAAACTAAACAAACCATTATGTATTTTATGTATTTTTATAATCCATATATATATATATATATATATATATATATATATATATATATATATATATATGGTCATTCTTTTAAAAAGATGAATTGTTCACATAGCAAGTTCAGGCATTGATTCTTCTACGGGGAAGATACTACAATAAAATGCCAGGCAGTAGTGAATCTATGAATGTCAGTTCAAACAGGGCAGAAGAATTTAATCTCCTCCAATTAAGACTATCTTTATAGATACAGTATAGAAAACTCTGTCTATTCAAGTTCAATTCTTCAGACATGTAGGGCTTTTATTCCACTGCGTCTTATCCTTCTCCCTGTAGCCTTTCCAGTGTATAGCTATGTGGCAGCTCCAAATGTCTCTGAGGTTGTGTTTCTTTATCATGTTTATTCCACTCATAACATTTTCACAAATTGAATCATAAAAGAGTTTCCTCATTTGCTATAGGGATAATTAGCTTCTATGGTTCTTGAGGGAAATTTACTTTTCTATGTGCTACTGTGTATTCATTGCTGCAAAAGTATTTGATAATTATGGTTCATGAATTTCTGAATAAATTAAGAATATATAATTAAATAAATTCTATTTCACCATTTAATATTTATTAATAATGAGCATTTATTACCATGTTGTGAATTTACAAGGTAGAGTTTGACAGGATTGTGTTAATGGAAATTGAATTCATGTTTTTCCATACTTATAAAATTGCTCTAACAAGGCATGAATCAGTACTATAGTATTTCATAATATTATTAAAAGAGTAAAGTAAAGCAGAATATTGTATTATGCAAAAGTGGCCAATAGAGAGGAACAAAGGGGGAAGAATATATTTCTACCTTGGTTGTTTATTTTATTTCTGTTTCTTATGAGAGCATAAAACTTAAACTTCAAGACAATTCATATTGACTTAAAATATAATGCCAATTAATGTAACATCTTACTGAGTATGTTAATAATGAAGATTGTGTTTCTTTACTCATGGCTAACAAATTAATCACAAATTCTGGTAAGTCTATGGGGGAGGTAAATTTTAATGATTTTTGCATTATTACTGCAAATGTGTTCTCTTTCCCAGTCAATGATATTTGGCAATTTCTCCACAAGATTACAGATTAAACTCCTTTTCTTATGATTTTCACCAAAATGCATGCAAATTCCTTCAATACATTTCTAAATGTTGGCTTTTGTCTACAAATAAAATATTTATGTGTCATAGAGAGACATTTAACTTCACAATATTTAACTAGCATACAATAATTTCTTATCACTTACATTGGGGAATCATTTTTTATAATTTAAAATTATATTTTATGTAGCTTAGTATGTCAAAATTAGTAAATAACAACATGCAGTGAAAAAATAAAATAAGCATATTGATTATTGTAGTCAACTTTGTAATTTCTTATGTTAAATCACCTAAAATATTCTGGTATGGAAAGCATCTGGCTTTGTGTGGCCTTGTTTAATCAACTTGAATAGATTACGAAACACCCAGTGGAGGATCAGTAAGTTTTGAACAGGTGTATGGATGCCAATGCACCAGGGCTGGATTTAAATGCACCAAATAATAGAATTGTGTATTGGGTTGGAGAAAGGACAGAGGGGGTGAGAGAGAGAGAGAGAGAGAGAGAGAGAGAGAGAGAGAGAGAGAGAGAGAGAGAGAATTTGCACCAGCACTCCTACAATTAGCTTTCAGGCCCTCACCTTAGGCTGATCTTGCATGCTTGACCCCTTGTTTCCAGAGCATCCAGAGTGGACAACTGTTGCACCCTGTATCCCCTTCCCGTAGTTTCCATCATCTTGTCTGAGCAGCCACTGAATATTCTGTCTCTTTCACATACAGATGGAAATTTCAGGGTCCTCCACAACCAATTCTGTAATCCTACTGAATATAAAAACATTTCCATAATTTTTGCATATTTTGATAAGTTCTGTTTTTCTGCAAAATACTGACACTCCTTTTGTGGATTTTCATGTTAGAGGACGTTTATCATCTCTTTAATTCTCTTTTCTTATTTTTTCAAAAGCTACCTTAACTATTTCTCTCTTTTTCAACTGATTATTTTAAACAAGCTATTTACATCTACTGGATTCGGAGGTGTTCCTGGAAGACCAAAAGATCAAGAGACCCAGACTAAGGAGACTCCATGACAGGTTTCAAACCCCTCTCTGTAACTAGCAGGCTTGAGTTTCTGTTTCCCCAGAGTTAGATAAACAAAGCCTCCCCTCTCCCTGAGCTCATGAAAAAAAAAAAAAAAAATCAGCTTTTGGCTCTAACCCTGCACCTGTGCCAGGATCAAACACACTATGTTTCTGTGTATCCAGCGGTCACCATGGCTGATAGTTTGCATCTATAGATGCATAAACTTCCTGATGTAGAAACAACGTGTGCCCCATTTCTCTTCTGTTCTGTGAAAAATCCCCCTTCTTGCTTCTGTGAGTAAAAACATCACAAGGTATGCGGTCTCTTAGCAATGCAAGTCATTACGCAAACTTCAGTGATAGAGACTTTCTACCGAGCACTTATTAAGAATCAGAGCAGCACTTTGACCAAAGATAGATTCAAAAATCATTCTTGCATTAAATGTTAACCAATGAGTTTTTGTGTTAAACAACTTATGTGATTTCTGTTAAAATCTGTAATTTTTGTTTATAAAACCCCAGTAAACACTACACTGGGGGCTCTTCTCTGCCCCACTGTGCTGGAGAGAAAGAGCCCAGGCTCAACCTCCCAATAAAGACTCTCCTGTGTTTGCATATGAATTGGCTCCTGGCGTCTTCCTTGGGGGCTTGCTATCTGGACACATTTCAGATTATTGTGTTCAACCAAATTTTTTTGTTATACAAGAAATAATGAGAGATAGAGTTATCCCAGTCTATTCTGTTCAGATTATCACTCATTTTCAAGGTGAAAAATCAGGAATTTCAAAGTTCCTAGTATATCATACCCATTTTATTCCTATCAATGAGTAACTCCTTGGAAATATTTGCCAACATTTTCCTTAAATTAGCAAGTGTAAAGAATTTAAATATTTGTAATGTTAAAGGAGATAAAGAGCTTTTGAATTTTATTAATCTAAAATATGTGTAATGCCGAATATGCACCTGCTGAATAAAATATGAAACACTGTGCTACATAAATGTCAATATTATTTATTACTTGATAATTTAATTATAAACATGGTTAAACAGTGCAAATATTAAAAATATAGTGTAAAATTTTAAAACGACACATATTCAAGTACACATGTAAAAAATTCAGAAACATCTTAATTTAGCTTCAAATGATATTTAAAATTTTAACTCCTTCTAAATTACTGTCACTACTGTAGTTCTTCTCCATTTTTATTCCAAATGATAGAATATTTTCTTTGTTTCTGTAATACATTTTACATACAGAATTCTGAATCATTCCTTAAAATTGTAAGTGAATTATCTCCCTTAAGCAAAGAAATGCCTTCTGATTGCACTTAAAAATCACGTTGTAATCCTGGAAATCATGAATCATTTCCCTGTTTTTCTCTCTGACCTCACCATGTGCCATATTTTCCCTGAATTATATTCTCAGTAGCATTGACTTGCTTGTAACTCCTTAAATTCTAAACATCTGCTCAACTTTACACTGAGACTTCACCTAGAACTGGGTCCGTGAACTTGTCCTCATTCTCTGGCTCTTCAGGTTTGCCTGATCTGGTATTTCCTCATAGTTGGCTTTTAAAGCATTTATTAAATTATTGCTTCTGAATATCTTTTCATGTTTATCAATTTATCTTTCAGTATTTCATCAAAGTAATGTGCCTTTGTGGTATGGCCATCCAGCTGCAATGCAGTAGCTATAAGATCTGTTAAACAATGAAAGGAATAAATAAAAACAAAGGAATGACAATTCCTGTGAATTCTTTCACGTTGTCCCTTATACACCCTTACACTCAGAGTATCCATCATTTTCACATCTAATTAAAAGTATTTCGTTTTTCCTCTCTCTGTAGTTTCTATATCTCTCTCACTGAAAACACTTTCATCGAAGTTACCATAGATTTGTTTTAAATCCAGCAGCAAAAATGATAATGTGAGAAACAATTCCCCTATACCATGATCAAATACCTTGTGACTTACAACATCCAATCAAATGAAAACTCTTAGTAGCTATCACTCTCTTAACTGTTTCTAGAATTTTTTGCATTCTCTAAAACTTTGTAGTTGGCAACAGTGTCTTGTGCAACATCCACACAAGTGAAATCTATATATCAATCTCAAATACAATCTCCTACTAATCCCCTATCCAAGTGCTACCTAATATTAAGCTTCTTCTTTTAAGCTTTTCTCACTTGCCATCACTCCTATCCATTAAGGTCAGATTGACTTCACGAAACGAGGCTTTGGAACATGCCTATGTTATGACACCACTGACAATATCTTTTTGAGTTTCAAATCCCTTCACAAAACGCTAGCATTGGACACATTATCCTTCAAGTCTGCCATCCCTCAGTAAAACAAAAAACAAAAACAAAAATGCAAGAGCATAGGACATACCAAATTAATAATTTTATTCTACTGAATTTTCCCATCTTTCTATTTCAACAGCTTTACTAAGGTATACTTGATATAGAAAATAATGTTCTTGTAAATATGTACAGTGTGGTGCATTTGGCCATCTATGAATGTCTGTAGTAATAACAACACAGTCAAGGTAATAGATATGCAATCTTCACATCTGACACAGGGAGAGTTGTTTATCTTGCTGCTTGTTATATAGTAGTTTGTATTTACTTATATTTTTGGGGGGGAAGGATGCTTGATGTGAAACTTACACTATTAAAATTTTTTGAATTGCCACCATGGTGAGTTGTATACTATGTTGTTCAGCCATCTCTAAAATTTAATTGCATGGAAGGAGTGAACTTTTCTATGTCAGTCTTGAAATGCAGATGCCACTGGTTAGTTCCCAAGTGTGGTCTCCTCTTTGCAATCAAGAGACAATGTGAACCGCAGATGTTTGCATTAGGCTGTTGCCAGTCCAGCAAAGCACAGTAACCTTTATTTAATTTTAAATTTCTGCTTTATGGATGGTAGTATAGTCTAAAATATTAAAAGTGCACAATAAAAATGCACATACCATTAATATATTTATAATCAGCAGCTATTATTTATAGCAAATACACTTATACTTTTATATAACTCATAGCCCCATAGATTTGTTTGCAGCAACATTACCACAAATACAAAAGTAATGCATTGGAATATGACATTATGATATTGGTGGCCTCACTACAGTACAGAATTTTTCCAGTATGTTAAAATTTTATAAGACTACTTTGTATATGTGGTCCACCATTAGCAGAAATGGCCTTGTGGGACATGTAATTGTACACTTTGATAACTCCATATTCTGCAATTTCTCATTTTTACAAATTAATGTTCTCTAATATCTCATATATACTGCACCCAAGTATCAGAGAAAAAAGTTTTCACATGAGCTTGTTTTCTTAATATTCTCTTTTGTAGTAAAAGAAAATTTTTATTCTTTTCATAAACTCCTAGCAATTTTTTCAGTACCTTTCTTACAGCAATTATTTTCCAAATATTTTTCTATTGGACAAATAATGTGCACATGGAAAGCAATTTATAATATCTTCAAAAATTTCATTTCCCTGCTTGTGTACAAGTATAATTTATAAATATCTATCACATTTAGGGATAAAAAAGTAAATGGCTCTTTAATAAAATTAATGAGTATACAAAAAACTACATATTTCTTAGCTCATAGAAAGCTCTTAGAAAGATTTTGTTTAACATTAATAGCATAATACCAAATTAGCATTGATTTATAAATTCATATATGTGTTGCATAACTTAACAAGAAATTTAGAGTTAAGTATTTTAAGGTTGGATGAAACCACTTACTGTCATGGCCCAGGTAGGACAACTGTGAGATTTGTTTTATGATCATAGCACACTTGAAATATAATTCTCTGCAACCTCAAAGTAGGATGCCCATAGCATCATTCAAGTAAAGGAAGAACAAAAGATATCTCTGTTTACTTTTTACCTAACTGTAGAAAAGTCTTTCTTCAAAACCCGTTGGCAGAGTTCTCACAATATGCTGTTACTAGAGATGGCTACATGCTCAACTTTAGGACCTTTCCTGGCATTGGAAAAGAAAAAATCTTTTAAAATAGACTTAAAACAATGATTACTCATCTCCTAGGGCATATTGCTGTTGAAAGAAAAGGTGGAGCCTCTAAAGCAAAGAACAAAGAATTTCTGCTTAGTGAAATGAGTCAAAAGCAGAAGGCGAAACATCGAATGGTCTCTCTGATATGAGAGTCCCAGATCACAGCTATTATGGAACTTAAAGCAAAAAACAATGTGAAATAGGGGGGTAGGGTGGGGGAGAAGGGAGGGAGGGGAAGGTGGGGGAAGGGACAGAAAGAGAGTGGGAAAGCCCTTGTGTCCTTGGCAGGATGCGTATGTGCACAAAATGATCAAATCCATTGTAAACCTTAAATTTTGCACACACACACACACACACACACACACACACACACATATATATATATATATATATATATATATATATATATATATATATATATAAAATGGGAAAAAATTTTATTTAATTGCATCCCAAACTAGGATGAGCAAACATGAATGTGTAATTGGGCACAAATTCATTCCTGCTGCTAGCTTTCTCTTTTTCTTTTGAGACACACATAGAAACCACCACGCACACACACACACACACACACACACACACTGCTACATGTTATTGATTATTAATACTTGATGCATTACAGGTATTCTTTCTCATATCATGATGCCATACATCATATGTACTTATATTGCAGTCCTCCTTTGTAATATACTAAAGCTATTTTATATGTTAGTTCCATATATGGCAAAATACCTTGTTTTTTTATCCTAAAATTTTTAAATTTGTAAATAAAATTTTATAATTATCGTTTTGAATCCTGAAAAAACACCTAGCTGCTTGAAATTAAATATTGCCTATTATATTTTGTATTAGTATTAAATTTAAATATAAATTAAATACATTTAATTTATATGTATATTTGTTAAATATATTTAATCTATATTTATATTTAATTTATATTTAGATAGCTGAGCAGATGAATGAAGAAACAATTTGTTGCATTTTTAAATTTTATATATAAAAATATATGTAGGAAATATATATGTGTATATACATATATACTATATATACATATGTATAAATATAAATATATATACATTTATGTGTATATATATGAAATATATATGTGTATATACATATATACTATATATACATATATACATATATGTATGTATATATATACATATATACATATGTATGTATATATGTATGTATATATAGGAATTTCAAATTTTATAGCATATTAGAACCATGAGGTTTGGGGAATCAGAGCTCATGCACACCCCTCTACCCACTTTTCAGGCACTTATCCCTTTTCTAGGAGACCTTTGCACTTCTTTCTACCTGGACACCTGTGTTAGGGCCTTTTTATGCAATTATTTTTGTGGGTTTCCTAAGAGAGATAGCTGTTTATATTCAGTTTTTTTTTGATTTTTTTTGTCCTTTCCATTGAGCATTATTGCTTGAAGGTGGCCTGATTTTTGTTCAAATGTTTCATATCTGTTTGCCTCTATCGCTATGTAGAGCACACTCTTTATTATCGGAAAAATCTTTCAATGTCGTAATTTTCATTTTATTTTTAATCCAAGATAGCTACAGATTACTATTGTCATCAAGTAGCAGAACAACAAATTCTGTGCATTTATTTATTTGAAATAGAGTCTCTCCCTGCAGCCTGAACTCTCTATGGAGCCCAGGCTGGCCTTGGACTCAAGGCAATCCTCCGGTCTCAGCCTCTGGAGTGCTGGGATTACAGGCATGTGCCACCACCCCCAGTTTATGTGGTGCTGGTGAATTGAACTCAGGTACTTAGTGCTTAATTTAGCGTTTGTTAGGCAAGCGCTTTAATCACTGAGCCATTCCTCCAGCCCCTCTGTACAACTATTTGAATTGGTTTACAATGAAGAGTCATTGTGGTTTTAACTCTTACAATGAGATGAAATAGCTTGTTTGTCACTCAAAGTGAGTTTTATATTGTGAAATATAAACTATTTCATTAATGTGATTTTTGTCTTTTAAAAATGCCATTTTGTGGATTGTACATCCTGTAACCTTGCAAAAAAATGGAACTAATTCCCTGAAATTCCTTCTGTTTACTGCTCTACATTAGTAATGAGAGATATCTGCATTAGGTTTCTTAAGTATTAGTCATTTCACTGTGTGAGACTTTTGATAGGCAATTGAGATTTTGTATCACACTCAGTCTTCTTTGGCTCCACTATGGTGGCTGAACTATTCACTCACGCTTGTGGTGGTATGTACAGGAGTGTAAAATCTGGACTATATTTTTCCCTTGTCATTCTGAATGAAGATGAATTTTCCTGGGCGACACATACAATGTATAATATAATTCATATGGATAGGTAAATACTAGAACTTCCTTCTCAAATTTTTTTATTATAGTATTACAAAAATCAGGGGCAAAAACCAGCGGGTCACTGCTTGGACAACATGCAGGGCAACTGTCTTGTCCTTCTTTCCACTCCAGTATGATCTTTGTCTTTTGCCTGTGTCACTTTCATGCTGTTGAACATAATATCTGACATCTGCAATGCAAAGGTGAAAAGGTCCATGAACAAGGGACCGGTTTCAAGGTAGCAATGACAATGATGGAAGAACGTGGATTAAAGGAAAGATATTCACTGCATAACATCCAGGGGGGAAGAGATTGAGAACAGGAGCCAGGGAGAGATATATCTTCCTAGGTCACACCCTTTGTGGCCCATCCTTCCAACTAAACTGTATCTCCTAGCAGCATGTAAAATCGTCAATGGAATAATCCTCTGGAAAGTACAACCTCTCCACACCCCCGCACCATGGTCCATTCATATCCATACACATGAAACTTTAGGAGACATTTTTAATTTAACCCTAAAGTATTTCAACGTTTTTCAAATATTTAACCAGAGGCAAGGACATCTCTGTACCAAATGGTTTCCCCCCTTTCTCTGCATTTAGATATTTGCCATTCCTGAAATACAGGCATGAAATTCAGTTTTTTATGAGTATCCCTTCAATTTCATAATTCTAATTTGTCGATATTGTTCTCCACTTTTTGCTTACCTTTCCTTGTCAGATCTAGATCTGCTAACTTTAAGTACATGAGGAAACACTTTCCAAGACCCTGTAATTGTGAAATATTTAAATTTCTACTATACATCATCTGACATTTACATATACAATAATTCTGCTTTCTCTGATCAAACCCCAGCTGTTACAACTCAACAAAAAGTAGCCTAAACCCATTAATTTTAATGACTGAATTTACTGGTTGTTGCATTAATCGTAAAGTTGCTTTTATTTTTTTAAATATGAAAAATAAGGAACTAAAATTTCTGCAAAACTAGGAAGAGCTTCTTTGACAGATTTTGAGCTGTTATGTTACAATGTGTCACGTAACAGAGTGACAGGCAGCGTTCTCAGCAAAATGCTCCGGCACGGGGTAGCAGCTTTTCTTGGGTAATAAGCAAATGCAACATTCACTATCTCTTTGTACTCACTTCATATATTTAATATTTCAAATCATAATTGACAGCATCACTTCTTTATCTTTACCACACTCCTGTACGTTTCATGAAATCAGAGTCTTTGCAGTTATATGTGTATCATCAATCTGAGCACATGGTTGGCTCTCGGAAATATTAGAGTAAGTGTATCTCCCTTGCCGAATGCACTGAAAGAAAACACAGCTACACAATGTCACCACCACAGAGGTCTGACAAGTAGCTGGAGCTGTGAAACAGTGATGGAAGGGATAGATTCTTCAAGGGAACCCAAGACTCATTATAAAAAGCAGAAGACATGAATAATTCAGAATACTCACAAGAATCTTCACCTGAGGATTAGAAAGAGACAGAGAAAGAGGGAAGCAGAGGCAAAGGGAGATGAACAGAAGGAAAGTGGAGAGAGAGAGATAGGAGGAGAGGCCATAAAAGTGTGAGATAAGTGGATATATGTGTGTGTGTGTGTGTGTGTGTGTGTGTGTGTGTGTGTGTGTATGACCTATGTTTATATATATATATATATATGTAAAACCAATGTGCATATATATATATATATTAACTAAGTATAAGGTTTACTAATTCCTAAACAAGAATTTAGTGTTCAATAAAAATCTACATTTCATTTTTTATTACAAAAATAAATAGACATACTATAAATTAAATAGCATAAATCCAAAGGAAAATAATATTAAGAAAAACAAAAAGTATGAATATATTTTGAATCAGAAATCTTACTCTTTTGTAATAAAATACACCTGATAATATATCTCCAAAATATTACTTAAATACAATCATTTATCTCGACATTATGTGTGAAAGGGAAAGGTAAGACATACTTCAAAAGACAAGCAAGATTACTGATTGAATAAGCACCATTTTATGTACATACTTGATGACATTGCACTATAAAAATGAATGAAAGTAGCCCTTAGATATATGAAAATATTATGCAATCATTATATAAAATATTATT
Organism: Ctenodactylus gundi; assembly: GCA_004027205.1. NCBI lineage: Eukaryota > Metazoa > Chordata > Mammalia > Rodentia > Ctenodactylidae > Ctenodactylus > Ctenodactylus gundi. The sequence goes on along the minus strand of PVKB01002379.1, from coordinate 174,072 downwards.
AAATATATCTGACTGCAGGATACAATATTACTACAAAATATTTTAAAGGTTATTTTAATTTAATGTAATATTTTAAATAAATATATTAAATGCTAAGAAATTTAGCCATAACAAATAACCAGTACAACCTACAGCATGATGAACTTTAAAAATATATATACTATCCAGAAATGTTAGTTATAAAAATCACATTAAAATTTTCTGTGTAGATAATTCTTAAAATTTCAAAAATATAAAATTTTCTAGAAATAACATATAGGAAAATAAAGGAGGTAACTTTTCTAAAAGTTATCTTGAAAAGATAATGAATTTGAACAAAAATAAATGCTTCTATACCTATTGAGATAATCATGCATTTAATTTTTATTCTGCTTTTATGATTAGTTACTATTATAAGCTGAATATGCACCCCAAATTTTTCAGTCAAACTAAACTCCAACAGGATGTACCTTTAAAAGGGAGTTGCATCTTCTCCCCCCCCACACACACATTTTATTGATATGTATACGTGCAAAATTCAAGGTTTACAATGGAATTGAGCATTTTTGTGCACATTCGTATCTTGTCAAGGTGACAAGGGCTTTCCCACTCTCCTTTTGTCCCTCCCTCTACCCACCCCTCCCTCATCCCTCATCCCCCACCCTCTCCCCTCTTTCACTTTGTCTTTTGTCTTAAGTTCCATAGGTGTTGTGATCTGGGTCTCTCATATCAGAGATACCATTCGATGTTTCACCTTCTGCTTCTGACTCACTTCACTAAGCTTGATGTTCTCTAGTTTCTTCCATTTGCCTGTAAAAGCCTCCACACTATTGGTCTTTATTGATGCACAGTATTCTATTGTGTATAAATGCCACATTCTGTGTGTCCACTGGTCTGTTGATGGGTATTTTGGTGCCTTCCATATATTTGCTATTGTTAGTTGTGCTGCTATGAACATGGGTATACATGTATCTCTGTTATATGTTGTTTTGGTCTCTTTTAGATGTATTCCCAGGAGGGGTGTCACTGGATTGAAGGGGATATTTATTTCTAGTCTTTTGAGAGCTCTCCATACTGCTTTCCAAAGGGGTTGTACAAATTTACATTCCCACCAGCAATGCAGGAGGGTTCCTTTCTCCCCACAGCCACACCAGCACTGATTATTATTTGACTTGTTGATGTAGGCCATTCTCTCTGGGGTGAGAGGGTATCTTAGCGTTGTTTTGATTTGCATTTCTCTTTTGGCTAGAGATGTTGAACATCTTTTCATATATCTGTTGGCTTTTTGCATTTCTTCACGAGTGAACTGTCTCTTCATTTCATTGGCCCACTTTTCAATAGGATCCTTTATTTTGGTAGGCTTACTTTTCTTTAGCTCCCTGTGTATTCTAGTTATGAGCTTCTTATCTGAGATGTTGGGAGTTGCATCTTTGAGAGACAATTTGATCATGACAGTGCCGCCCTCAAAAGCAGCCTTAGTGTCTGAATGAGAAGAGCACAGAGCTTGCTCTCTGGCAGCTCTTGGCTCTGTAAAGGCACAATGAGAATAGAACTGCTTTCAAAACACCAGGATGGTGTGACAGCCAGACATGACCCAAGAGCAATTTCATCTTTAATTTTCCACATTATAAAAATTAGAGGGGCCACATTTCAGTGCATTTCTGCTACTTAAGGAGCCAAGGTATGCTTTTAGAGTAGACTGGACTGACGATTATTTTGATTAATTCAAATATTATTGTTAAATAGATTATTAATTTTATGGCTAAAACCCAGCTTATGTCTTTACCATTTGACATTTCCCCTTTTGTATATATCATAGAACTGGTGTGTTAACATTTTTAAGAGTCAATAGCCTCCTTGACTCTGCTTCACTTCTGTGTCTCTGATGCAGGAGATCTCCTCCTCTCTTTCGATTTAGATAAGTATTGCTGAGGAAGAAATGATGGAAGACCAAAGATCAAAACCATTCTGTTTTTCTGCTTGTATGGCCTTTTCAAATCACATTGCAATAAGGAAGAACCGAAATAGACACAGAGGTCAGAGTACAGGAGTGAAAATGTGTGTTTGGGTGACCAGCTCACTGAGAGAAAAAAAGAATTGTTCTTTTTCTCAGGTCGGTAGCTTATTTATCACTTTTCTTTTCTGAGACAGGGTCTCCCTCAGTAGCCCTAACTGGTCCTGGACTCACTATGGAGCCCAGGATGCCCTTGGAGTCACAGCAATTCTCCTGCCTCAGATTCCCAAGAGTTGGGATACATGTGGGCATCACTATGCTCCTGTTTTATCCGGTGCTGGAGAACTGAACTTAGGGTTTTGTTCTTGCTAGATAAGCACTTTAACTGCTGTGATAGGATTATCAGAGAAATCTCATGTTACTGCTGTGCCATTCCTTCAGCCCCATTATTGCTCTTTTAAGACTGTCATCAATGAGCAAAGTTTTAAGTTTTAATGACTTCAGTAAAGTCTAGTGTGTTGTTTCTTGGAAAGACTAAACTTAGTTATTTACATAAAAAGCTATCAATATCAATGTCATCTAGATTTCTTTCCTAACATTGTAATGAATTTCTAAGGCAACAAAAATAGAAAAACAAAACTGATTTTAGACCTACTCTCTGAAATCGGACTCACATATATCAACACATTAGCCAGCTGTTTGATGTAATGCACATTTATAAATTTTGTCCCGCCTACCTTTAGTTTCTGTTCTGATGGCACATTTTTCTCCCTTACCTATTTATAAGTCTTAGTAGTACCGAAAAGAAGATCTACATTAATCTAATCTCTCTCCTATGAATGGGATTGTATAATAATAAATAAATATATTGGGATGTTTGCATTCTTATACCTTTAATATAAGAGACTTAGTTTTCACTGCCTAATCAAGAGAGAGAGCATCGTTCCTACCCATCCTCAGGCCTAGGTGTCCTACCCCCTACTCATGTTTACCATCGTTGGTATTATTTCATCACCTAAACTCATGCTATTCCATTCCTTCAGAAATTCTTGCTACAAATAATAGAAAGAGACTTATAAATTGGATATTTATAGATTTTAAAAACTTGAATGTGTTCTTATTCTATGCTTGATTGCCTTTATGTTAATTGATAAACATACTAAATACTATTACGTGTGATGAATTCTCAAATATTTCTTACCTATTTTTTGAAAACTAAGATAATTTAAAAGATTTCCTCTTGCTGTCTTTTTAAAAATATTTCTATTACATGGCTTGCAAAAACATGGCTTGGTTGCATGGCTTATATATAAAGATTATTGGGACTACACAAGATACTGTTTATGGGTTTTGCCTTTAGAGTAGATTTGCATCTTCCAAGGTTTAAGCAAGTAGCTAAACAAAGTAAATGTTCCATATGAATTGAAACAAAAAAATTGCCGTGATTTAATAACCATGGCCTGGACAATAAGTGACTAAAGAACTTTTTAAATGAAAAGTCATAAGGGAGAATTTTAAAATGTTAACAAAGCAATGTACCAATTTTAACATTTAGCTGTCCTATATTTGCAACTGGGCTGAGAAAAACAAATCTAACTATATTAAGTAAGTGCTGTTAATTATTTATTTTCATATTACTTGTGTCTAGGAGTGTTTTCCCTCAGCAACGCAAGTTATCATTGAAATGTAAATTTTATAACATGTCAGGTCTCAAAATGTCAAATGTAAAACAATATTAGCTAATATATAGGAAAAACGACCACTATATTACACAAACAACCCTATATAGTATAAGCATAGTATATCTAAATAAATACAATTCATTGCATAAAACTTCCTTTGCTGCTGATACTTCTCTACTGACTGCCCTGGTTGTCAGGGCAAGAGCTAATTATTAATGTTCACATTGTATTCTTCAATGTTCTGCCTCACCTTACACTTGAATCTATAGTCTCATTTTAAGCCTATCTAAGTTTGTCTTAGATGTTTAAAAGCAGGGTATAATAGCTTTCTTTTCACAATAGTGAGGTATTATCTTTCTTAAACAACTGCCAAGTTTAATTATGTTGGGTTTTTTTAATATGCTCAAGATGTCTTCTTCCAATGTTTTTACTTATATTAAGTTTTCAAGTTTCAAATATATCATTCCCTTAACAAAATCTATCCTGGTTTCTTAGGCTCAGTTATGTCAGTATCCTTTTGCTTCACACTCTTAGAGTCAGCTGTACCTCATTACAAAAATATCTAAAAGTGGGTACGGTGGCACACTCCTGTAACCCTGAACTCAGGAGGCTGAAGCAGTATTGCCCTGAGTTTGAGGCCAGTTTTGGCAATGTAATTAACCCAATAAAGGTCTTAACTGCTCAGGGAGTCGTTGTCCAAAATTAAGTAAACAAACAAAAAATTCAAGCTCTTTGTAGTTAGATTCTCGTGTCTACTAAACAATTTTGTCAATATTCTAAGTCACACATAATAGAAACTCTATGAATCTTAATAAATTGAAAAATAAAATGATGAGTCATAGAAATGTATTGTTCCATATAAAAATTTGAAATTTAACATATATTAGAAGGTATATTCACAAAGTATGGTAATAGACCTAATAAATTGAAAGTTTAACTTAATTATGTTAGAGACTCAAAGCATTAGGTTATCTTCGTGACATAATACTTAAAAATATTAGGAACACAATAAAACTTGTTATGTAGCAATATTTACACGAGCTCTTATAACATTAAGTAATTGTATTTGAATAATTCTGTTTACTTGATACTATTTTGTTCTATTTATTGTGTACTTTTTTACCTCTATATTTTTAGCTAGCACACAGAATGATAATAGTTTCTATAATAATAGAAACTACTTGTGATGTTGTCTTTGATATGAACTGATGAAAATTTAAAAAGGCTGGTCTTGATATTTGCACTTTAAAGTTACTTCCTACTGCAACTGTGCCACGGTAGTGTGGAATCCTTAGAGGCAGGGCCTACTGGAGGATTATCATCCTTTTCTTTCACCATAGGATCTCTCTCTTTCACCCGGATTTCTGCTGTCTGCTATGATGTGGTTTAGCCAAGGAGATCTTCCCCAAAGGCTGAACTGAAGGGACTCTCCAATTTTGTATTTTGACTTTCAAAACTTTGACATAAACAAACTTGGTGGAGGGGAGAGGGCCAAAAACGGGAAGCAAAAGGGTTTGGAATGTCGATGTGGTATATACATGTACTGAGTACCCAAGCTCACTGTAAGGGTAATGCATCGCATAGACATTAATAACAAAGGGGAAAATAATGAAAAAGATGAAAATCACCAAAAAAATCTGTCAACTCAGAGATAGCCATAGACTTTTATGTGTTTTAGTCTTCTCTTTATGAAATATTCATGACATTAACAATTTTGAGGTTATAAAAATAAATAAATCACTTTTAATTACAATGAAAAGATATTACTTCTTAGAATCATTTACAGATTTGCCTAAGAGTGAAAATGAGGTAAAAATATAGTGATATTATTACAAAGTTAATTTTTATATATAGAAAAAATAGCTAAAATTTTGCTACCTCTGGTTCTTAAAATACTCTTAATTTATGTAAAATATATTAAAATGGATATTGAAAAGAGCATGCATCCAGTTTTGCTGTCAATTCAAACTTAAGAAATGTTTTTGCAATTAGAGAGAAAAACTAAAACGTATAGCAAAAATATTATGTGCTTCCATAACAAAACAAACATATGCCTTTCAAATCAAAGAGAAAAACAGTGCGTGTCTTGTTCCTAGAGATGAACATAAGCAACATTACAGTTGTCAATGCATAATACCATAATAGTGTTTATGGTATGTTCATGTGTCTACAAAGCTATGATTCCAATATGGTCTCCACGATGTCCAACTCTTAGAGTAAAAACCATGTATACCTGCTGCTCTTGAGTATGAATATGAGTTCACTTTGTAACTAAGACTTATGTAGGTGTCAAATGAGCCTATATATAAAACACTAAAAATGAGATTATTCCAGGCAGAAACAAACTAATTAGATGAGCCCTTATTAAAAGAGTCAGTTCTGCTAGCCTGGAAGAAGCAACCTACAGTGGGTGTGTTGACAGTGAAGGGAGACACAGGCCAAAGACTTCAAAGGAGCCCTGGGGACCTGAGAATAGTCAATAGCAGTCAGAAAAATTAATGAATAAATAAATGAATAAGAATAAGTTGGGGCAGGGAATCTCAATCACACAGCTGCAAGGAAATTAATTTTGTCAATTATCACAGGGTGCCTGATTGTGAAGGGGTCAGGATAGACACAAGCATACTTGGCTCACATCCGGGACACCCAAGCTTAGCACACAAAGCTCCCAGGACTTCCTGTTTGATGTGCCCCCGAGACTCGCCCAAGTGCAACCGTCCTGTGCATGTCTCCCTTCCTGCTCTCCTCCCCACCTTGCCCAGTACTTCCTAATTCCATGTAAAGTCATATTTCTGTCTCTCTGTGATGATTGGATAAGTGAGCTCTTACGTGTTTTGGGGGTCCTTTCACTTTTTCTACTCTATATTTGTGTCAACCCTAATAAAATCAGTCTGCGTTCTCTGAAGCAAGGTCTCTGGAGGTCATTTCCATGTCTCTGTGGCCACACCCTCCTTGTCTATTCGGTGGGTTCTGCTAGTCGAACTCACATTTGAAACTTGATCTTTTTTTTTAGTGAACCTCCAAAGATATACTCAGCTGACATCTTGACAGAAATCTTGTGAGAACCAGAGCAGACGGTCCCATCGAGACATGTTTGACTTCTGATACAGCAGAACTGGCTGATAATAAAACTTTGTTTTTATTTTTCTTAAGATACAGAATAGGGCTTTATATAGAAACAAAGAACAGAGACGTAGAGGTTCCACTATGAGGGAGGGAATTCCAAGTGGGATCACCACAGAAGTTTATCATTTTATGCCATGATTTTTTTTTGTAGACATAAAAAGCTAACAAACATTGCAAAAAGACAATACAGAAACATGGAAGTGGGCTCATTGAAAAAATTACAGTGAAAACTTGCAAAATATACGCTGTAAAAAAGTTAGGAAGACATAAGAGAAAATAAAAATAGGAAGTATCACTCAAAGTAAAATAATCGTTGTTTATAGAGATCTTACCAGTGCAAAAAAGAATTTAAAGTAGCACTTTGTGTTCTGAAAGGAAATTCACAGAAGAAGGAATAACTAAATTTAAAGCTGCTGAACATTCACTGGAATATGAGAGAGTAATTCACAGAGATCTGCATGAAGTAGCAGAATTTTAAGAATAAAATCAAATTTAAAGAATCAGTCAGAAAACAGTCAATGGTTTTAATGGGAAGAAATTCAACCTGGACCCAAAAATGCTGTAAGTGTTCACTAGGGCCGATGATGAAAGAGTTCTCAGAAAAAAAAAAAAAAGAAACAACTCAGGTAAATAAAATACAATGTCATAGTACATAAAACCAAAGCATTGGTGAATTCTAGCACTAGAGCATATGCATTGTCAAGTGTAAACAATGAAGAAAAAAATAACACCCATGGCTGTTTTACTGGAAGATAAAAATCTAGTTAAATCAAAGACTTTTAGAAGCAATGTGTTAAAATATCAGCATAGAAGACAGTGGGATTGTTTCAGGAAAGATTTGCAGAGCATGTAAAGCAAAATTTGTACTAATTCTTTATATATATATATATATCTGCATAGATACATATGCAAATAAATACGTTTAACACTCAAGTATTCAAAAGCATATAGAAACAATCACCAGTAGATTGTTTTGATCAATAATAAGTGTAGGGGAAAAAAACTAGCTAACTAAACAAACTTGGTAGTTAAATCCAATGAATGTAACAAAACAACTTAAGGCTGAAGAAGTTAGGGACCAATAGCATCACTGCAGAAGCCAAACTTGTGACTATCACGAAAGACTGGGGATTGTGCAGCATGTGCTAATTGTTGACTCATTACTTATAAAAAAGGGAATTATCAGAAACAATCTGATTTTATTAATGCTTATTATAAATTCTGGAATAATTTAGTGTAGATAAAGATGAAGCAACACAAATATTCACACAATACAAAGTTAAAGATTTTCACACCATAATCTGCTTCTAAATGAAATTTATTTCAAACAGTTGCAGAATTTTAAGTTATATAAAAAATGAGTAATGAATGATGAAAATAAGGAGGAAATACTCGGAGTTGTGGGAGGAAATTTAGGTGAGCTAGTTTTTCTGATCTTTCAAATGATATGGATTTAAGCTCCACTCAGATGATACACTTCTTACTGTTAACAATGATAATGCCCCGAGGCTGGAGGAATAGCTCAATGGTTAAAGCACTTGCCTAGCAAGCACTATGCATGTACTAAGTACTTGAATTCAATTCACCAGCACCACATAAACTGGACATGGTGGTGCACACCTGTAATCCCAGAACTCCGGAGGCTGAGACAGGAAGATTATCATGAGTTCAAGGCCAGTCTGGGCTACATGGTGAGTTCAGAACCAGTCTGGACTATGGAGTGAGATTCTGTCTCAATAAATAAATAAATAAATAATAATGCTCCGGATTTAAAATGTTTTCATAATTTATGTTTAAGCCAAAATTCTGTGATAAAAAAATTTGTATATAAAAGAATAAAACAAAAAAAAAAATAACGTGTGCTTATTTTTAGGAAATAAATGGTCTAAAACTATTCTCTGTAGTATAATATTCCATAATTCTGTTTCTCTTCAATTTTACAAAAATTATGTATATTTTGCTATATTCAAGAATCTTATGAAATTTTATATATTGTTCTAAGATACGTATTTTAACTTTCACTTTGAAACCTGACAAAAATATTTCAGGGTATTAAAAGGATTTCCACTTTTGTCTTCCTGTAATTTGATATATCATTACTCTAAATCTATTTATTAGAGATTTTTTTCTGCCTTCTTTTTGTCTAATCAATAATGAAAATCTTTGTTTCAATTTTCCCTAATTAAAATTGATTTAAAAATTGTTCAAACCTTCATATGTTTGGAACAATAGCTTAATGGTGTACCTGTTGAATCAATAAAAAACTACAATCAAATATGATATTAAATTTGAAAAGAACATTTTACCAATATTTTGTTCCCTTCCTATAAAAGATTATATTGAAGAATATCTTTTCTATAGAATAAGGAAATAACACACACAAAATCAAGTGTTTCAATCAACATTTAACAAAATATTAATACACATAAATATCAGCAAAATATTGGTACTCTATTAAGTTTCCTGAAAATACACTAAGCATACTTAAACTGGTTTATTTAATTGATAAAATGCTGTTATCTTGAGCATGATAATAGATCTTTAAGGAAAGGGAGATATATGTCAGGAAGACATCTTAAAAATTGCTTGGTGACAATATGCAATTCTTGAATAACAATTCTTATAAACACTCTTAATGTCACCTAATTGTGAAAAAAAACCCTTGACTTTCTGTGCCCATTTTTAATGCTACTCACTTAATTCAGTGTTGAAATCAAAGTTGATCCTTTCCAACGATATAAAATGGCTTTAAATGTTTGCACTGCAAGTTTCTATAGATGATAAAATCTAATTAATTCAATTCTGCTTAATTTAGCCTACAATGTACTATATTTGATAACTTAGTGGATTTTAATTCAGTTTTAGCTAATTAATTAAATTGTATCTTCATTGTTGTTTTTTTCATTGAAATATGGGTTGGAAGTCATTAATGTCAACCACTATTAGATCCTAACAAGTTTTAGTGATTTCATCCATATAATTGATTCATAATTTTTACAGTAACTTACAAATAAAATTTTTTGTTTTATTATTTTTATAATAGTTATTTAAAATATTAACAGGGTCAATATTCCTCTTTGTTTTTATTGTGTAAAATTGGTTTTTCTTTTACTCAGATAATAGAATGACATCAAAGAAGGTTTGTGTATGGGGTGTATGTGGTGTGTGTGTGTGTGTGTGTGTGTGTGTGTGTGTGTGTGTGTGTATTGTGTCTATTTACAAACTAACCTAATTAATCTAGTTACTGTTTTAGTTACTGCCTAATTTTTTGAAATGCAACAGTCCTTTCATATACACTGCATATTTCATGGACTTCAGGATAGTTGGAAAATTTGAAACTTGATCCTGACCTTCAGTATCCCTAGTAAAACTATATAGTGTTGTTTTTATTGGAGGCACTATTACAAATCAAGCTAATAGTCAAAGGTCTTTAAAGACCAACAACTTCCACATATTTTTTACACTTGACCATCACTTGCTCCTCTTCGAAAATCCTTGAATATCTTATGATTTCAGCTTTCTATGTTTTTGTTCCAAGATTTTTTATTTTAAAAAAGAAACTTTTATCACTTGGCTTACAAGGACTTAAACACATATGATGTATTTAACCGTTAGATTCTCAGAGTGAAGATGTTGTAGGTTACATCTCAATGCTTTCTTTTAGGGCAGGAGAAATGTCAAAGCATTTAAAGCACTTGCCTTGCAAGCATGAAGTCCTGAATTTGATTCCCAAGCACCACCCAAAGCCAAGTGTGCTGGCGCCCACCTATAATCCCAGCACTTACAAAGCTGAGGCAGAAGGAATGCCAGGAATACAGTGCTAGCCTGGACCTTATAGTGAGATCAGGAGTCTGGGGTATGGAGTGAAAGTCTGTCTCAACAAAATGCTTATTTTAAGATATTCTTTGATATTTGTATTTTCTGCTAATCATACTTTGAACTTGAGCTCTCCAGGCCACCATTGTTGCCACTCTAGCTACATATGACCATTTTATTTTTAAATTTAGTTTAGCATTAAATGATAATGAACATTCTGTAACACTAGTTATAATCAGACACACAGCAGCCACAAATGGTTCATGGCTTACTTTTTGGACAGCTAGATATGGAATACTCCCATCACCTCACAGATTTTTATAGAGCAGCCCTACTCCAGTGATTTGGCCTACTTTAAGTTGATTTTCTTTATTTAGCAAGTTTTTTTTCTTAATGATATTGCAAGCACCTGTTGGATCTAATGATACATCCTATTTGTATGTTTATTTCTTGTGACATTGTTAGTCATATGATCGAGTATGTCCCCAATGACTGAAAAAATGAAGATACAATAGAATTCTATTACTTTATGGAATTATAGTATAACAAACTTCTATTCATCTTAAAATAGTTATTATGAAGTGCAGACAAATGGACGAGAATATGTAAAGGCTTTGTTATTTATGTTTATTTAGTACTTCTCAAATAATATTTCAGTTTCTTAACATTTTCCAACATGACCAATGAAGTACCTTTTGTATTATTCTGATAAAAAGGATTTAAACATATATTATGTATTTGAATAAAAGGCATTTGCCATCTGTTGGACACTCAAACTATTTTTCTTTTATTCTTTTTTAACTTTGGCAGTCGAGAATGCCTTCCTTGCATGACAGAGTATGTTGTGTTTTAGAACATAGATTTTATTCCACAAAACTGCACTTTCAGCTTATTCCTATAAACTCTGTCTCCTTTTAAAGAAAAATGGTTCTTAGATATGATAATCACAGTAACTTTTATTTTAGTTGTTTTAGCAACAAAATATATATACAAACCCACCTATTTGATTCCACTATAGAAGATTTAGAAATATAATTTTAAAAAGCATATTTAACCATATTGAGTATTTTGTTTGCTTATTGATTGATTGATTGATTGGTACAGGGTCTTGCTCTATAGCCCAGGCTGCTTCTGAACTCGCTATGTAACAAAGGCTGGTTTCAAACTTACATCAATCCCCCTGCCTCGGGCTTCCAAGTGTTGGGATTGCAGGCAAGCACAACTATACCCAGCTTTATGTGGTGCTGGGGAATTGAATTTAGGGCCTTATGCTTTCAAAGCAAGCACTTTAACTGCTGTGACATTCCTCCAGCCCCCATATTGATAACTTTTTAAGACAGGATCTCACTCTGTTATCAAGATTGATCATGAACTCACTTTGTAGCCCAGGCTGGTCTCAGACTCACTCTAATCCCCCTGCCCCAACCTCTTGAGTGCTGCTATTATAGGTATTTGATTTCTTATAATACCTACATCTAATAAAATCAGAATAAATTGAAAGATCGAGAGGATTTTTAGCTTTGCTTATATTATTTGGATTTTAATGATATTAAAATAGCTAAGCTTTGAATTTATCGTGAGTAAAAACATTTGTATATGCCATGTTTAGTAAAAAGTATGAATTCTTAACCTCAGTTTGATTTAGGGATTAACTTCATAAACTCTTTGACACTTAAACAATGCTAATACTTTATGTACTTACAGTAGCATGTGCTAGTTTGTAAAATTTAGAGAAAAGAAAGAAAAAAGAAAAACAGAATTACATATTTTTTTAAACCAAGAAACATGCTTAGTTTAAAGGATGCTAATGTCTGACTAGAGAATGAATGGTTGTTAACCTAATCACACTCTTTCTACATGAGCAGGAGTCCATTCTCCAAGTCTCACAGTACACACTTGTATTCCCAGCACTCGAGGACACTGAGGAAGGACAATTGTGTGCTTGCGGCCATACTGGGCAAGTTAGTGAGATTCTTTCTCAAAGGAACTATCTAACGTAGTGATAACATGATGTAATGAACCTAAATACTTAACCCACCAGTTTCAATGATATCAAAAATATTAAAAGATTCTAGTAGTATTTTTATTCTGAACATTATGAAAAATTACCTTGATCTAAATTGAAATTACTAAATGTTAAAAAATAGATTGTACATAGCAACTTAAATACATTTTGATGAAAGTGAAACATTATAACTTATAAAAACGTGTGTGAATTTTTATGTTAATTTCAACAAAGATTTTTATGGCTGGGGAAAATGTCCAATGAGGGGAGGTGTGAAAATTTCCAGTGACCTGTTTAATATGCCTCAAATTCTGGCAGGTCGAACAAAGTTTGCCTTCTTACAGTGCTGTATTATGAAAAAATAATTGTGAAGTTAATAGATACTCTGCTGAGTCAGGTAAAACCAAGGTCAGTATTAGCCCTGGCACAAGGCTCCCTGGTACTTTGGTGTAATTTGATATTGCTAAAATGAAGTCCACTCATCTTCATTTCCACGTCAAAGAATGGACTCACATTGAATACAGAAGAAAACTTAATGAAAAGGTCCCTTTGCAAGCTCAAAACACACAATCAGGATTGAGGCAACATACTTTTAGAAATTCATTTTGGCAAGTGTGGAATTAAAGTACAGCACAAACTTGAAAGAGATTTTGATTATTCAGCAACTTTACAAGTGGCTGAGGAAAAGTCATAAAGAACAATTGATCAAAATTGAACATATCTGAGACGTTAGTTGCCTGGTTGACATCACTGAGGAGACTGGTAAGGAATTGAGTACAAGAGAGTAAAGCAGTGGAGAATTGTAATTGGTTAATGGCCACAGTACTAAGGTATAAAGCCTAACTGATTATGTGTAATGGAGGAAAAACACTTTGACGGACACGATAACAGTCACTCAATCTCGAAGCATGGGGCACCTGATTTCATCAGTTTCATAGTCTAAAAAAAGCATTAAATCATGCTCAGAGCTCTTCAGTAAGATGGTATGAAATGCAATTTGACATCAGAAGGTATGTCCATTATCTTCAAATAGCTCTACCCCCATTAAACTCTGGCATACAGTTTTAAAGTGATGGTTTCTAACTTTTTAACTATAGTTTAAGGCTCAGAAATATGAAGTTTAAATAAATCTTACTTCTTTAATGGGTTATTTGTGGAAGTTACTTGCAATTCAATAAGGACCATTTTCTAGGATGTGCTTGCTTGCTAGACCTTCAGACCTGCAGCCGGTCCTTCCACAATGTCACTTTCCAGCTTGGGAAAACAGCCCCCGATGAATTGATTTTGTTTTCTAAGGTATTGGACCATTAATAAGGGTTATATATATATATAATATATATATATATATATATATATATCTTAGAAACCTAGAAACAATAAACTTAGAAACAAAGTTATGGTATAAACAATATAGTTGAGTGAGAGAATGTCTCCTTCAATCAGACCCTCTACTTCTGTTTGGTTTCTCTATTCTTTTTTTAGAAAATGTCCTACAAGATTTTAACTCTGCTCTCCATTATAAAAGCTCATTCTCTTTTGAAGTGAAGTTTTTTTGTAACAAAACATCAATAAATGTGTGAAATGTAATTCAAATATGAGTAGTGTTTTGACTTAAAAAAATGTTAGGGCCTAGAAGTCAAAGACCCTGCAAAGACACTCATCCCATGGTAATAAAAGACATCTTGGAAGAAGTCTACATCATTATCGATACACTAACCTAATAAGAATAGTGAAAAGTAAATGTCTCTATCTCATATCTAGTGGTCTTTGTTTTTTTCTCTTATGCAGAAATAGCAAATTAATACATTATTTCTTTCTTTCATACTGAACTTCCCAAACTGAGACTCTTTCTTTTTACCTTTTGTCTTTCTTAAAATCAAAGTAACTTACTTTTTCAATATAACCTATCATATCCAGTATATCTTATATCTTACCTGTTTTCTTTTCTCCCCCATTTATATTAATGCATATATGAATTGAATAATGTTTACAATGAGATTGAGTATTTTGTGCACATACATTTCACATTAACTTTACAATCCCTTCTCATTTTGGCCTTCCCACATTCTCCCCAATCTTCTAACTCCCAGTATCACACCCATTTGAGTCTATCAAATACTTGTATTTTGGGTTTCCCAAATCAGAGAAACCATGAGATATTTAACATATCTAATCTTCTGTGTCTGATTCACTTCATTACTCAATTCACCACTCTTCAGCTCAGCTTCCCACCTCTAGAAGGGCTGGAGTGGCCATATCTTAATGCGTCTTCTCTGAGTCCAGCAGAGCCCTTTATTGGGACAATTTGCTGAAACTTCTCTCTCTCTCTCCTTTTTGTACCTTAGTTGAGATTCTTTAACATAGAAAAAAAGAACTAGAACAATGAAAATCACAAGGCTAGAAAATGTGAGAAAGAAACAGAGAGAACTTAAATTTCAAATTCCTTAGCTGAATCCTGAAAGGTAAACGTACATTCAAAAGACATTCAAGTTATCATTACACCAGTCAGTTATCTTTGGATAAACTTACATCAAAGACTAAATAAGTGAATTGCTACATTAAATGGATTTATGACTATATCCCAAGAGTAATTTCCACATAAGCAATAGATATAATTGCATACTTAGTAATTTCATAATTTTTAAAATTTTTCATAAATTATTTACTCACATTTTACTAATTCCTAACATTATTTCAGATTTTGTTTATACTTTTATATACCTATCTATCCACAAATTCACACATACACATTCTTTAAAGATTTTTTTACCAATTCCCCCAGTTTAAACATAATTATTATGATATGCAAACTAATATACTATTAAAAATAACAACTGGGGGGAAGTTTCACAGATTTTATGAGAAAGCTGGTAGTATTGTAGTAAGATACCAAACAAATGTTTCAAATGCCAATCTGTTTTGTTGTGTTGTTGTTATACTTTCTGTTTAGATATTCCCTTATTTCCATGTTCTTTGATGCTGCTTGTCCCTTTCAAAAATTCCTTCAAAGAATTTTTGCAATGCGAGGCTGGTGGTTGCAAATTGCTTTAGAAATTGGTCATGAAAAAAATTTGCTTTTTCAATTTTCAGAGATAACTGTCCTGGGTACAGTAACCTGGGTTGACACTTGCTGTCTTTCTTCTACAACTTGAACATTTTGCTGCAAGATCTCTTGCCCTATAAAGTTTGCAGTGAGTAATCTGTGGAAATTTGAATAGGTCTGTTTGTCTCTTGCTGCTTTTTAAATTCTCTTTTTATGTTGTATTCCTGATGTTTTGTTTATGATGTGTCGTGGCGAGTCTCGTTGCTGGTTGAGGTTAGTATTCTATAAGCTTCTTGCACATGAAAATTAATTTCTTTTCCTAGATTTGAGGAATTTTCTTGTATGACTTCAGAGAATAAATTCTTTGTGCCTTTGGTGCTGTCCTCTGCTCTTTCTTCCACACCCATAATTCTGAGGTTGGTTCTCTATGGATCACCCATTAGCTGCGGTATCCAGTTATTTTGCTCATATTTAACTTTCAGTTGTGTCTAATTATAGAATTTTTTTCCTCAGTCTCATCTTCATGGCCTGAAATTCTGTCCTCACAATGTTCAAGTTGACTTCCCATGTTTTCAAATGTATTTTTTATATCCTGAATATAAGCTTGATTTCATTTCAAAATTTCCACTTCTCTATCAAAATGTTCTTTCATATCTTTCATTTCCTTATTTACTTCAGCCAACTTTTTATTTGTGGCTTACATATGCGCAATAAACTTTGTATCCACCATAACTACTATTTGGTTTAGTAAGTTCTTTAAGCCCACTGATTATTGCTTGCATTTCTTTGAGGATATCTTGTTTAAATTGGATGTATGACTCATTTATTTACTTTTTGACTTCCCTATAAGTTCCACCATTTCAGGCCCATGCTATTAATTTCTGGCATTTCAGGCATTTCTGTAAGAATCCTCTTGCCTTGTCTTCTATGTTTTTTAGTTGTGGGAGTTTATGTTAAAGGTCTAGCTGAGTGGTTTCTTTGAATGGCTATGAGAATGGAGCTGGGTTGGGGGGTGGAGGAGTCTTGTGATTCTCCGCTGGAAATAGGCAATGTGGGAAGACATAACTGCTCGATGGTGTCTGAGGTGTCTTGTTCAAACCTGCCCTCTCAGAAAAACTTTCCAAACTGCCTTGGCCTCCCTCTCCTGAGGGTGGCACTCTCCACTCTTGAAGGTGCTGTAATCACACTGAACAATTCAGAAGGTTGGTGGCATTTCTTTCCTCTCAGCAACTATCTCTTGTGCCAGTTTTTTACTAGTTACTGCTTAAGAGTGACCCCTGAAGCCCTGATGTGCTCTTCTGAGATTTCTTTTACTCTAATCATTTTAGTCTCAGGCCTTTTAGTTTCTTAAATGGTTCCTGCTTACATCGTTGCCTCTTATAACTACCCAGAACTTCTTCTCATCTAGACTCTGGGAGGCCTTTTCTAGGAGCAATTTGCATTTCATTTGTAGTATGCCACTATACACAGGTTCATTTTTTTTTTTTTTTTTTTTTTTTTTTTTTTTTTTTTTTGGAGACTGGGGATGCCAGCTGCTGTCAATTCCCACTTCTCCCAGAACCACAAGAAGTTCTGAGCAGGGTTTCCTCACTGTTGGTGTTTCCCAGCTGTTTGCAGTCAGCCCAGGACTGTTTTCCGAGCTGCTGTTTATCTTTGCTTCTGATGTATTTTCAGGAATTTTGGTTTTCCTATGGTTTTCTTTGAATTATTGGGGCCCTTCTTCCTATCCAAACTACACTGAACGTGCAGTATTTGACTATATTCTCAACTTTTTTTTTGGGTCCCCGGGAGATAGTGTGCAGTGCTCTTTCTTGGCTGCCATCTTGACTGGAAGTCTTATTTGGTTTTTTGTTTGTTTCTTTGTTTGTTTTTTGTTTTTTTTCAACAGAAGGTCACAGAAGTCATCATTCTCGTTTAACTATTCATCTGATCTATTTTTCTTTTTAAGCCATAATTCCTACTTCTCTCTCAATAGATTTTTGTGTATAGCATAATTTAGAAACAAATAGAGATCTCAAATTTTAGTAAATCATTTGTACTTTCTTTATATACTTTTTGAATGCTTCCTACTGACTAAAAAAAATTTTAAAATGTTGGAAAAGCAAAAAAAAAAAAATCAAGGTCTAAACATTCATATTAGATGATTCCTGTAATCAATCTAATCCAAGACCATTTAATTTGTACTTTCACGTGCTTTCATTTTATTTTCATGTAGAAATCATGCAATCTATGACTTTAGATTTTATTTGATATAAATTTTATGAAATAACTGAAAGATTTTTAACATATGCAATTTTAGGAAGCTAAAGAGAATCACTTCTTCCATTTTCTGATGAAAATCACAGTGCTCTGGACCCAATACTGTGCAAACCACAGAAGTGATTGACAGCATGTTTCTATGAAAAAGATATGTTATATCTGATGGTGGCTCATTTCTAAGGGCAATTATTTTGTGTTAGACATCTCATCAGTACTAGTGTTTCCCATGTATTTCCCATTAAATCTCCTCAGGCTATTGTAGCTGGCATTTCTCTTTCTCTAGAAACATATTTTTTTGGCATCGCAGTTTTCTGCCTTCTTTTCCTTTAAAAATACCGGGTAGCTCAAACACTTGATCAAGGCAAATGCTATTTTTCATTGTGTTACACAATATCCAATATAAAAATGAGAACTACGGCTATATAAGAAATTTAAAATGTATATTTGAAATAATATATTTTCCATAGTATTTCATGACGCTAAGAACCACAAGTTATCTCTCAGTTATAAAGCAATTCCCAAGGTTCACCCCACAACACAAAAGCCAGATGATAATGCATAAATGTTCTCCTTTATAAAGTTTCATTCACAACATAGTAACATGCGTACCCTTGAAGTAAGGGAAAGCCAGATGCAATAACAAAGCAAATAAGAAAATAGATACTGCGGAATATTAAAAAATGTTAGGTAGTTAGGACTCTATAGCCTATTTATGATCATCGTAGATGGTTTTTTCCTGAAGAACTAAAATATACTATTCTTCTATCATTTGAAAATAATTTTTAAAAAATTCTGTCTAAAATATAGTTATCTCCAACTTCTTTCCTAATTAAAATATTTATGCATATCTGTACTTATTCTTGTACCATTTTATATGATATATAAATGTATATAACAATCCAAAAGTCAAACTCTTAAAAAAGTTTATAAACAGATCAATGAAATCAACTTAAGAGCTCCAGTAACAAAACTACATATTTATTTTTAGTTTAAGTTTGATCGTTTTTGACAAGATAAAACAAAACAAAGCAGCAATAACAACATAGGAGACAGAGAACACCTCAGCAAACAATACTGAATATGTTGCCTAAATATATGTATGATAAAACACAAACACAAATGTTGATTGTACATTGTATTTGAAAATGAACTTGAAATGCAGTACACATATCTGTTAAATATTAAGGTAAGCAATAAAGTTATTACAAAATAACACAGGTGAATATCTTTGTAAATTTGAAGTCAACAAACATTCTCATCATATAATTTAAAGGTACAATGATATATCTTTAAATGACTGAGGCAGAGAAAGAGAGTGAACTGGGTCCACCCTCTTCCGTATTTGGTGGTCAGAGGTCATCAAAAACCACATAACCTAGGGAAAACAACTCAGCTCCCCACTAGCTGACTGAGTGACGAGGTGACCACTTGGAGACCTTTGGCTTGGAGAGCCACCATCACTGCTTTTATCCTGCACAGAAGCTATCAGGAATTTGCTCAGTCCAATAAGAAAGAATTCAGAAAACAAAGGTTTAATTAACCCACTCCTGTGGCACATGTGGAAAATACAAGAGTGAAGGTCTTGAATACAGAGAGTTCTCATTGAAGTAATAGAAAATTTGATGGACTTTGTACCCACTTCAGTTGTCTTATGTAGGTACTTTTGATTTAGGTTTCTCTGGTATGATTTGTGTCTGCTGTTTGTTATTTTTTGCATATCTTTATCTTTCAAGTAGTTCTTGAATTCATTTTCATAAATCTTTTCTATGGAATCTGAAGACATTTTTCTCTCTATTCCATTCATAGATTTCCTTGTTCCTTGTTTTTTTTTAACTACTGCTTAAGTATATCCACGTTATTCAGGTCTAGAGTGAGAGTTATGTCTAGTTTTTATCCATCATACATGCTTTTCTGTTTTCAGTAGCACCTGAAAAATTCAGTTCTTTCTTGTCTTAAATCCACCATTCTTATTAATAGTATTGTTAACTATTGATGACTCACATACATATGGGTTGGCCTGTTGAGAATTAATAATTGCTTGCTATTTAGTTGGACATAGAATAATAAGAATTTTTTATATTATCAACAATAATATGGTCAATACTTCGAAAAACTTCCCCAAAAAGTTACTAGACAGTGTGCATAGATACCCCTTTTAGTAGTACATATTACAATTCTAATGTTAAATGTGCAAAGATTGTGTGTTGATTACTTGCTATGTCATATCAAAAGCCCGTTTGTCTTAAGTTTTACCGATGATGCTGAAATCTATTCCACTCTTATAGAGGTTAGAGTACTTGTAGTCTATTAAGGAATGATAACTTTTGGAGGTTTAGTATAGATTAGGAAACCAGTATAGATGTCTGTCTTATTATCTGCAGTGGTGTAGCATTGACATTCATGGTACCTTTTGATAAGTCGATATTAGGTTTATTTGCATAGATAGCACTTTAACCACTGTGTCACTCTGCCAGTTCCAGCAGCTTCAGAGTTATGGGAGTGTAAAAAAATTGAGAACAGCACAAAATGTCTAAATAATATATTCAATAGAATTGTAGCTGAAAATTTTCAAAATCTAGAAAAAGAAATTAGCATTGAGCTACTACAGGTGTATAGAACATCAAATTTCCTTGGAAGGGGGAGAAACATCACTCCTCAACACATCATGATCAAAATCCTAAGTATTGAACGTTGTAAGAGAATGTTAAAAGCTGTAGGAGAGAAACAGCAAGGAATCTATAAAGACAACTCATCTACCAGAATAATAGCAGACTTTTCGACACAAGTTTAAAGTTCAGGAGGGTCATGGAATAAATTAATTGAAGCCCTAGAAGAAAATGGGTGCCAAACTAGACTCAGCAAAAATTTTCCTTTAAACTTAAACAACAGGAAGCAATTTTACATGGAAAAAAAGAAAAAAAAAAACTGAAGAAATTTGTCCCCAGTACCACAACATTGGAAAATATACTAAAGGGAATCTTAGACAGAGATATCAAGACTAACAAGATGAAAGAATCCAGAGAAAAGGAAAGAATAAACAGAGGATTATGATGTAATTATAAGAAGAAAAAATCAACACTCAAGCAATCTGGACCAATTGGAATGATCATTGAAAACAAATGGGTCAATGAACTGGTGAAATATTTTTCTAATCATTTTGGCTGTTTCTCATCTATGTTTAAGCACACATTTGCCTACAAAAGCTGATCAGCTGGAGTGATGTCTCCAGGGAAGGAAAGACAGAAGCTGCCCGCTCAAATTTCTTCCGTAATGGTGATAGGACTGTAGGGCTCTAAGTGATGTTTAACTAGAAGGGTCGTCTTTCCCTAAAAAAGTATTCTTAGTAGAAAATTCTTAGGGATGCTTTATATAACCTACACAGGATCTGTGCATTTTTATAGCATAGGTCCATACAAATGTTTTGCATCTAAGATATTATTTAAGTCCTAGAAGTTACAGCTCCTCCAGCATGTATGAAAGTTTTTCGCATTTGTTTTCATTTGTCATTTCCCTCATGAACACCTTTGGTAACATTTCCCTGTAGATCATCTTTGTACATGGCTATTGGCTTTTCCTAAAACATGTGAAAAACACTTGCTCAAATCTCTTTTATACTTTCATTGTTAGATTTGAGTTTTACACGTGTATCTGTATCTTATTGGTTAGGGTTCTTTAAAAGAACATAATCAGGACTGGGGAATGGCCTAGTGGTTAAAGCACTTACTTGCAGGCACAAGACACTGTGAGTCATTTCTCAAGCACCATGTAAGCTGGATGTGGTAGTGCACACCTGTAATCTTAGCACTTGGGAGGCTGAGGCCTGAGGATTTCCTTGAGTTCAAGGCTAGCATGGACTACATTGTGAGTTCAGGACCAGCCTGAGCTACAGAGTGAGCCTCTGACTCAAAATAAACAAACAAACAAAAATAAATAAATAAAAATAAACTAACAATTGACGTATATGTATGTACACACACACACACACACACACACACACACACACACAGTATTTTCCTGTTATTAGCATTTTAAGTTTTTCTAAATTTCTACTTGATGTCCTTTAAAGGTGAAAGTAGGAAAAACAAATGCTCATACTATTCAAAATATGTCTGACAAATTAATATTTTACTATATTATATGCACTCAAATTTTTATGAGTTTTTATGTTTTCATATGATTATCTGGGGACACCATAGTCAAAGTCTTAATATTAGTCTATCTCAGTTTACATAATTAAGTACCATTTTGGGTCTAATTTTCTCTGGTTATGAATAGTATACTTTTAACTTGGTTCAACTCTTTACTGAAAGTTATACTTGGATTGTAAATGTAATTTATTTTCACACTTTTCCCCTTATTAACATCATTTCACACACAGCCGAAGAGGCCTATGTTTGTTAATTTTTTTCTCACTCCATCTACTTGATCCACGTAGCCAGAGCTGTGCTCCAGTCTAATCATTTCTACTTCCATTTAATATGACACTGTCACATTTTTTTTATTTCTACAATCTCCAAGTGCCCTGACCTCAAAACCTAAAATACATTCAGGTAGCACACTAAAATCTTCCAAAAATATTATATATAGAAACAAAAAAAACCATAAACTAGAAAAATGTCTTTCTTGATTCTAAGACTATAAGCACAATTGTTTTCTATATCGATACATTATTAATGAATGTATGCACTTTTCAAAACCAAAAGTCTACAGGAGAGATAGTCAAAGAGATACAAATTCTTTTAGAATTCTTAGAAAATACTTTTCTGCTGTAGTTCAGGCAACTCCCCAAAAGTGTTTTGTTTCTTTAGAATGATTTAGGAGTAAATAAAAATCTAGGTACATACATGCATATTTTATCACACCCATATCTTAATATACACACTTTATTTTTCATAATATAAATAGTATTTACAACCAAATTAGTGTGATTTGTGTTTCAAATATATTTTTAATGAAATTGAAAAATCTACACTATATCTTTCTAAGACAAATACTGATGTGAGTGAACTAGTGTATATTCTTCACACTAAACAACTAACCAACAGCACTGAGATCTTTTCTATCCATTGTTTTAAAGGTGAACTTTTCCCTTGATCTTTTAAAGAAGGATGATGCTTTGTTTAGCCTTTACTTTTTCCATGAACTTACTTATGCAAAATAAATACAGTTTGTGTTTTTTAATTGTACTTTATAAATATGCCTTTTCTATAGTACTTAACTTTGCACTCAGAGCTACTTTTCTTACTGCCAAAATCCACTCTATATTTCATCCTTTATTCCAGAAATGCCATTTTCCTGAATTAGTGGGGATTTGCTTGTTTACACTACAACAGAAATCTCTCCTCTCTATGAGACCATGGCTTTTTTCTGAGGATTCTCTATCTGTATAAGTACCACATAAAAGCCATTGCAGGGCTTCCACTTTAAGTTTTATTAGCTCTTCAGACTAGTTCTCTTCAGTAACCCATACTCAAGGTCATCATGCCATTACTGATACATTAGCATCTTGAGCATCTACATTTTGCGGATTTAGTACTCCAATCAGCACCTTCTGACCTTTCAGTTCAGTTTGAAAGTTGTAACCTTTAAAACACTGAAACAAAACTTTGTCCTTACAAAATTCAGGTGTATTTTTGAAGCTTGCACACGTTAATCATACCTTCTCTTCTATAATATGTTCATGTGTGTTGCAGAGTTAATGTTATACTAATTCCTTGCACTGTCTTGTTCATATTTTCTTGACAAATGCCCCACCCTCCAGAACTCTGCTTCATGGGTGATTATGCATAGATACTGTATTTAGCTAAAGAAGAAAAATAGTACTGGCTATATTTCCATTGAAACCTCATGGCAATCAACTTCAAGAGCCTTCCCACTGTTACCTGGAAACTGCATTTCATAAACTTAGCGAGTAATTTCTATAAAACTTCACTGTGCCCTGAAACTTCAAATAAATTTTCTCTCATTTCCACAGATAATGGTATATTATATATCATATAATATAAAAATGTTTTAAATACTAATTCAGTAAGATCACAAGATATAAGATCAATCCATCAATGTCAATTACATTTATATCCACCAAACATGGGCAATGTATAAAGAAAAGTACAACTATTTCAAATGCATCAAAAACTATTGAAATATATTAGAGAGATTTTTCTCTAAAAACTAATATATATCTATCATTTATCATATTTCTATATATCATTATAATTAAACAGTTCTTAAATTAAACAAATTTTATGAATAAACTAATCACCATTTGCCTGGACACTTTTGAGTGTGATTCAGGTGACAAATAAATTATACCTCTATAAGCTGTCAAAAATGAAGATATTTAAGAAAATAAAAGCTGTAGAAAATATATTAAGAAGGCCACATGTTCAGTATGGTCTATAAAAAATTAAATATTAAGAAATGGTGACTGGGTTATCTCCAGAAGTTGACAAGATAATTTTAAAATTCAAATGTGAATGTAAGGAACTCAACATAGCACAACAATCTTGAAAAAAGATGACCAAATAGCAGGTTTTGCATTTTTGTCTTTCTGAATTTCCTTAATGCTGCAGTATTCAAGATAGTGTGGTAGCAGTCTGAAGAGAATCACATAAACAAAATTAATGTATTATTTTATTATATTTAGATTAATGGAACAGAATTGAAAGTCTAGAAACAAGTCCTAACATTTACAGCTAATTGGTGCTACGCAAGGATGACAAAACTATTCAATAGAAAATGCAATTACTTTAACAAATGATGAAAATATAACCGGACACATGAAAACAAATGAAGTTTGACCCCTAATTCCCAGCATACACGCTTGTGGACACACACACACACACACACACACACACACAAATACGCACGCACACACCAAAATAGCATTACAACAACCTTATTGTAAGAGATAAATTTATGAAATTACCAGAAGAAAATACAGGAGAAATTCTTTTAGCTTGGAAATGTCTTTTAGGTACCACACTAAAAACACAAGAACAGAAGGAAAAATTATGGAGGCTGGGTTTATCTAATTGAAAATTTATCTGTCAAAAGATATCAAGGAAATGAAAACACAATCAAAAGAAATGAAAGAGTAGAAAAGACATTTGCTAGCAATGTATCTAATACAATGTTTATCCAGAAAAGACGAATGATATTTTCATTCTAACAACAGAAAAACAGATAACTTAATCAATATTGGTGAAATGATGTGAAAAAATTGTAAAGAAGCATATATAAACAATAAGCAGGCATGTGAAAAAGTAATAGCATTAGTCACTAGAGAAATAGAAGATGGTGCCACAAGATTACAGTTTATAGTTACCAGCATGTGTAAAAGAATAAACAAAAAACAAGTCTAGGCTAAAGTATGAAAAAATCAGAACTCACGTATGTCGATGTGACTGTTAAATGGTAGAATCACCTTGGCAAATATCTTGGCCTGTTTGCCAAATGCTAAGCATAACATTGCGAATGACCCAGCAATTCCATCGATAAATACACGTTCAAAGAAACAAAATATATTTCCACTCAGAACTTCAGTATTCACCTAATTGGATTTTACACAAGCTTAAAAACTGAAAGCTCCGCCTTCACCAGCAGACTGATAGAGAAACAAAACAGGGTCCATCGATATCACACGCTACATTCCACAAGGGGCAGGGAAGCATGGCTCATGCTGCAATGTGGAAAGCCCTTAAAATATATCATTAAATCAAAGTACACAAAGACTTATAAATTGTGTGAATCCACTTCTACAAGACGTCCAGGACGGGACCATCATATGTCCAGTCAGCATCTTAGGGGTTGTCAGAGTCTGTGCGTGGAGAAAGGAAACTGGAGAACTTCCAATGTGCATGAATTCTGAGCAAGAATGATTAAGATGATCTAAAGTTATGTGATGGGATATTTGCAAACTGCATGTACGCTAAAACTACTGAATTAGATTGGAATTTATGGTAAATTAATTGTATTTCTGCGTATATAGTGTAAAATATAAATAAATCACATCATAATGGAAGAGATTTGCTAACTTGTTTGCACTTTTATTTTCTTTCCATTACCCTAGTAACACAAACTGAATGTCTCAGCTGCCTTCTAAGACTTTTATGTCTTGTCCATGTGGTTTGAAATTCATGTGCTTGGACTAAAGAATTCAGTTATGCCTCATTTTCCCTCACTTCAGACTCTAGAATATGATTCCCACATACCAAACACAGGGTATCAAAATCTCCCAAGAAACAATCACCTAGCAAACCGACAAGAACAAAAAAGTTAGGCTACATCTTCTTTTCTAAAAAAACTCAAGTGTTTGCTCATATTTATGGTACAATTTCTAGAAATAGCTACTCTTCTCTGGGGTCATCATTTTCCTTACCTTTTTTTATCACAAACTCATATTTGACTGGCTTTTCCTTAATTCTGATGAAACAGATCATATTAGTCCCTTTGATCTCCTCTCTCTCTGAAGTCACTCTCTCCTCAGTCTTTATTTGTACCAGAGTGTCGCAGTCACTTGGAGCAGTGCATCTCGTCCTTTCAATGAGCTCACACAGCACCACGAAACCGTTAACTTTAAATATCCCATTGCCTTCTCTCCGAATTATCTTTTATCAAGTTATTTTTCCATTTCTAAGGTCTCAAGGCTTGGTTGTGCAAATATTGAGACACCTGCCAGTTAAGCGCTATGCCTTTCCGGGCCTGTGTACCTTCTTCGGTTCATTCCCATTGGCAGTTACATTTACATGTGTTCTCCTAACTGCAAGCTGACCAAAAAAAAAAAAAAAAAAAAAAAAATCATGGATTGTTTCAAGTGTAGCTTGATTCATTACATACATTACACATCATTTTGTACTGTTGTTCTTTGTTTGTTTGAGACAGGGTCTCAGTCTATATCCCAGGCTTGTCCTAAACTCACAATGGAGCCCAAGCTGGCCATGGACTTGTGGTAATCCTCCTGCCTCATCCCCTGAGTGCTGAGATGATAAGCATGCACACCACGCCCTGCTTATTATAGATTATTTAAAAAAATAAATTCTTAGAGATTATTATAAGGTAATTGACATATAGGAAATCAACTTTGATATTCTAACCATGTATGAACTAACCATGAGAAAAACAGAATTGATTTAGAAAGCTTTGGAGTGTGGTTGAAATTCCTTACTTGAAATTGTGATTATAGTTCTTTTATTTTCACTTTATCTCATTGCTGGCACATAAAAATAAAATATGACCACATGAATAGGATAGTGTGTTGTTCAATGACTATATACATCATATAATATTTAAATCATTTAAAACACATTTATCTCAATCAGGTTAAATACATAGATCTCTTTAAAAATCTATTATTTTGTAATACTAAACATTTTCAAAATCCTTCCTTCTAGTGTTTTGCCATGTACAATACATTATTGTTGTCTGTAGGGTTAAAATTCTCAAGTACATTATTCCAAAGATATATTTTCTAAGGTCTCAAGGTTTGGTGGTCCAAATATTGAGACACGTACCAGCCAAGCACTGTGCTTGTATGGGCCACTTTGCCTTCCTCAAAGGTGTGACAAGTTAAAACACATGTAAGAAAAATGCCAAGTGACCCATAAGGTATAAATTATTTCATTAAAGTGACAGAAGCATCAATTTATCTATCAATGATAAGTAAAACTTTAAAGGCTTAAAAAACATGTATGGATTCAATAAATATATTTTCTGTGTAATAAGACATTGTTGCCAAAAGTAGAGGGAGTACAATAAATAAATGAAGAACCAGTTTTCTTTTAAGAGAAATGCATTGGTAAACTCTATTCTAGGTCCAAATAGTATTCATAATTTATTAAGATTTTATTAAAGATTATTAAGTGCTTTTGAAAAGGCATTGAAATATCATTTATGCTATTTAAGGATATGCAAATTGTGAAGAATACAACAAAATAAACTGGATAAGATTTATTAGGATTTTTAATGTAGCAAACAAGTGGATTTTTAATCATTATTATAAGTTCTAGATGCCTGCCCATCTAAGCTTCTTTTTCTAAATATCAGATCTTAAAATTACTGAAATTTATACTGTGGGTGTCAGTTCTTCTAACCTGTGTAGATTAAGATAAACAAAATCATTCTGTTTTCCATTTTTAAAAGTCAGTGAATTTCCAAGAAATTAGTAAAATAATGAAAAATTATGTATCTCTGTAATGAACATATCTACAAATAAAATAGAGACATATAATTTCATCATCAAATCAGAATCTAATTTTTTTTAGATTTACTGAACAACAACAACAAAAAGACTAGGAGAGATTCTAACTATATCATCATTAAATTCAACTGAAAAAAAATTGATTGATATTGCAGCTTAGAAGTAAAATAAATATGGCAGATCTTAGAATAATTAAATAACTTGTTAAAATAAAATATTTCATAGAAAATGACTAGGAGGAAGGGAAATTTAACATTACCTGCCCACGCTCCTGGAGAAACTACACAGGAACTTCATCCATTCGTGAGCTTCATTATTGTGACAAAAAAACTGAACTCAAAAAATACGGATATTATCATGCAAATCTAAGACTCTGACTATGCTGCAAAAACTGATGAACTGATTCAGTGCAATTCCTGTGAGAATACCAATAGATTTTTTTCACAAAAATTGAAAAATTAATGTTAAAATTTGGATGAAACTAAAAGAGAATCAGAATAACCTAAGCAACTCTGAGTAACAGGACAGGAGCAGGCGGCATTCCAATTCCAGACATGAACGGATATTACAAGGCAACAGTGATAAAACCTTTCTGATAGTGACTCAAAAAGAGACAGATGGACCAACGGGACAGGACTGAGGATACAGAGAAAACTTCCAGTACCTTCAGCAGCCTGGTCTTTGAAAAAAGGGTCCAAAATGTACACAGGAGAAAAGAGAGCCTCTTCCATAAATGGTGCAGGGAGAATTGGTTATCTAAAAGCAGAAGAATGAATCTAGAGCCACACCTATTCCCGGTTACCAAAATCAAATCAAAGTGGATTAGGACTTAGATTTTTTTTAATTGAACCTTCTGGAAGACAAAATAGTCAAAAAGTATAGCCAATGTGAGAGTGGGCAAGAACTTTCTAAATAGGACACCTGATGCAGAAGAAACAGCTTCCAGAGTCAATAAATGAGATCACATGGAATTGAAAAGCTTCAACACAATAAAGAAAACTATTAACACAGTGAAAAGAGGACTAACAGAATGGGAAAAAATTATCACGCACACCACAGATAGGAAGCTAATATCTAGAATGAAGATACAAGAAACAGAAGAAAAATAGACACCTCAAAATCAAAGACCCAATTAAAATAATTGGCAATGGAAATGAATAGGCCCTTCTTAAATGAAGAAATTCAAATAGTGAACAAATGCATGAAAAGGGTGTTCAGCATCTTTGAACACTACAGAAATGCCAATCAAAATATCATTAAGATATCATCTTTTTCCCAGCGAGAATGGCGCATATTAAGAAGTACAGCAGCAATCAATGTTGGTGAGATTGTGGGGGAAAAGGAACCCTTTTACTTCTCCAGTGGGACTGTAACGTGGTACAAACCCTACAGAGGGCGTATGAAAATTCCACAAAAAAGTTGCAAATAAATATATCATTTGCTCCAGAGACACTTCTTCTGGTAATCTTTCCAGAAAGCTAAGAGCAACACACAAGATGTACACTCATGTTTATGGCAATACAAATAATAGCTAAATTAAAGCATTTGCCAAAATATCCATCAGTAGATCAATGGGAAAAATATACAGTATATGTACCCGATGGGATACTACTCTTTTATTTGGGACCAGAGAAATGTTAGCTGTATTTGATACACTTGAGGTGTAAAGACTGCTGGAGTTTGAAGATTATTATAAATTATGATTATCAATCTCTGTATCCCAATGAAAAAGGATGAAAAGTAAGATGGGTTATTGAAAACAGTAAATGTTAACTTCTCATTTTTACATGAGGATGATGCCTATGAAGACCCTAAAATCTGGAAAGTGATTACAATTTTAGATAATATTTACTTATATTTTAATATGAAAAAATTAAACATAGGCATGAAATATGAAAGGAGAAGAATGTAAAACATAATGTGGAAAGTTGTCCACATAAAAATTCTTTAATAAAATAATAAAAATTCTTTACTTAGTTGTATCTTCACATTTCTTCTATCGGGAAGAACAGTCCAGTACTTTTACTTTTGAATCTAGAAGAAATCTTGTAGGACTCTGTTTGAGCCTCAGTGTCACAAACAGAAAGGAGTGGGAGGGAGAAAGACGTCAGAAGGAAGGTGGAGGAAGCGGGAGAGAAAGAGAATGAAGAGAAACGCAAATACTAAAAAGAAGAACCAAGATCACAGCCTGAGGAATGAATACAAGTGTATACATACACGTGTGTGTGTTTGTGTGTGTGTGTGTGTGTGTGTGTTTGTGTTTGTGTGTGTCTGTGTGTGTGCCCCAGCACATGCATGAGTCTCTGTGTGATATACTGATTTAAATAAAATATGTCAATAACTTGGCAAGTGAATTTTAAAATAAAAAATCCTCGTTTTCTTATGCATAAGATTCACTATGGAATACTGTGTATGAAGAGGAGAAATTAGCCTCCTGAAGAAAAGAGTTCTTCGTTTGATAAAGTAGAAAGAACAATGGTATAAGAAAAATAACAATGGAGTCAGAGAACCAAGAGATTTTCCATTGAAAATTTATGTTCTCAGACTCTGGAATGGCAGGAAGGGAGATATATAAACGATGCAGGTTTAAAAATTATTTTTTTCTGAGAATTAGAGGAAGTTTTTCTAAAATGGGAAGAAACAGCAGAAAGGCAAAGGCATTAGGCATTAGACTCGTGATCCGCAAGACGAAGGTAAGAGAAACCAAGACTGCACAGATTGTCAAGTTAAGGCCCATAGTCAAATTGGTACCTCAGTACTCAAACTGAATTTCACAGTATGTTTGAAAAATCACCGAAGAAAATCTTCTACCTTCTGTAATAACTAGACAGCTGCAACCTCACCATTTAAATAAGCAAAACAAAAAATAGCATTTAAGTCACAATTTCCTTAACTTATGAGGGACCTTTCAACTGTGGTATTATTTTTGACAAAAGTCACAAGACATTTAGAGGGAGGTAAAAGAATTGGTTTTACAAAATGGTTTGAGTAAAAGTTAAAAAATAATTTAAAAAGGATATTAAAGAAATATGTAAGGCAAATTTATCTTAAGTTATAAGAAACATGTTCATCTATTTAATAAAAATTGCTTCCTCTGTTTGGAAAATATCTCATGCAAAATACAGCAGGGGTCCTATTACTTATAACACACACATATACATTAAATGCAAGTGTTCATTCCAGTTTAACTAAAAGTTTACATTCTTTGTGCAAAAGAAGCCTAATATTTTTTAAAAAAAGTATAGTTCTGGAGAGTGTGTTAATAGTTAAAAATAAGAAAAGTTCATATAAAGAGCATCAAAAATTAAATTGAGTGTTAAAAGCACAAACAAAGCATATGTTTCTGTATATGTGTCTGTGTGTTTGTAGGCATATAGCTCCACAAAGAAGTACACACATATTTAATAAAAGACACTGGGGAAAGACGTGCAAGACATATGGCACAAAAAATCTGGCAATAACAATAAACACTTATTGAGCTCATTTTGTGTTTTTAGAAGAATATAAGAAAATGTCGTGAAGGATTTGGACAAACTTTTTAACTTGATTGTTATCACCAATTTATAAAAATTATCAATCTTTACATAATATAGATTTGTGTGATATTCTTATTTTGAATGAATAAAAATTTAATTTCATAATTTTGAATATTAGTACAATTGTTCAAAAATTCAGAAATGAGAATTTGAGTAGATAAAACTTCATGGGGAAATCAGCAGTCTTAGGTGAGTGGCAATGGGAATTTAGACAATCGAGAACGATCTTCAATGGAGACAAGGGCCAACGTGAATGGTGAATGCTCTGCAAATTATTTTATCCACTTTCCTGTGTTTGGTATTGTCTTTTGTTCTTTCTTTCTGGTTTTGTAGCATGTGGGAAGTCACTGGAGTATTTCCCTAGTGATGTGGAACATTCAATACAATCGTTTAAGACAGGGTTGGGGAAGTTCTGTCCCGGCAAAGCAACCATCACATTGGGGGTAAATTATTTAAGAAAAAAATTACCCAATACATCAGAACAATTTTATCTTGATAATTTAAAATGTCCAAGAATCGCTGCCACAAATATTCAAATGAATCTTGGGGAAAAATGTTTTGTATCCTTAGTTTAAAAGATCAATCTCAGTGACTTTAATTTTTTTTCAAAATTTACTTTTAGTGAAAAAAATAAAATAAAATCGGGGTCTGTATTGTACTCTTTTATTCTAAATCCACTAGCCTAAATTTTAATAGCGTACTCGACAGGGACAGCTATGATCAAGATTTTATAATGCTAAAATTAAAAATCCAACCTCCAGTCATATTTGCCTTTGAAGTTTGTCAGTATTATTCTGCAGTAATTCGGTGAAGGAAAATAAATTCAGCTAATAAAAAGGAGGAACTGAGCTATTTAATCTTCTTCTGTTAATAATTGCAAGCCATGATAATTCTTTACAGTCTGTGCACTCAATACTTTGTCTTGACTAGGCTTAGACACCCTCGAAAAAGTGGCTTATATTATATTATAATAATTGTCAGTTTTGTGATAAAGATTGATCTTTTATTTAACTTTTCAATGCATTTTATGTATATTCCATATTTAAATTATCAAATGACTAATATATTTTGGGAATATTCTGCACCTGTTTTTATACCTTATATCTAAATCACATTCATAGTCAAATGCTTTAATAATAGAAACTGTCAAAAGTGTTCCATTCATGGATTTTAATGAATAAAGATAAAAAATTAAAGTTCTTTTAAGGATTAATTAAAGTATTGTGAATGTATTTTATGAGAAAATCTTACTTATTTGCATATAAAACAGAGACAGCAGCTTGGTATGTAAGTATATATATTTTAACAAATATTTCAGAATATTTCCATCCTAATAAATGCAAAAAACCGAAGAAAAAGATTTAGTAAAAAGTGCATTCATTCACATTATTTATCTTTATATTGAATTTCATTTTCAAAATCAACACTTGCTAGGGAAATAAAATAAGGCAAATAAATTGAACGTTTTTGGTAAATAAATTTGAAGGCTGGATTTTAGGCCTTAAAGGATGGTTTCTATGGTCTATCACTAAGCCTTTGGAGCAATTGGAAAGTTGTGTCTCCTTTCTACCTGTGGCACCAGAACTGCCTATCTCCAATGCCATTATCAACTGAAAGAACTCTTTAAATTAAAAGTGCATAGCATAATCTTTGCCCTATTTTTTTACATAATGGGTAGTCATGAAAAAGAGTTAACATTTCTGCCTTTCATGACAGGATTATGGAGAATTAAAATGTTATTTTTTCTTCAATAAGAAGTCAACTTACTGAATACAGTCAATATCCAATACTTTTTAACAACATTTTTCAATGGCTCATCAGTAAGTGATCAAAATATAATTCCAACATCTGCCAATTTCTGCTCAGTCTTATTACTGGAGTTTCTCGATAGATAATTTTATGATCTTTTGATTGTATAATCTAGGTTGGCTTTATCAATAAGATTTATTATATCAAATATGCTTTCTACTTATTTATATATAAATTTTCTGATGTAAAACATCCTAATTAAATTGTGCATGAGCTTATTTTGAAAAAATGACTGTATACCAAAGACACATTGCTTCATAATACTCAAATAACAAGTCAGATATAGCTAAAAAATAATTGGAAATTTGCTTATTTACATATAAGATACTGAGAAGTACCTGCAGGGTAATTTGAATTGCTTTTCACTTTTATACCAACTTTTTAGTTTTGAAATTAACATTAAATGAACATTAGATAATTTTATATAAATTGTTTTGCAAGCCAGGAAAATGAACACTGGAATAGTCTGGAGTTCTTTTGCATTTTATATACAAATAATATGGAAAAATCAATGTGTCTTCTATTGAAAAATTTTAGGTTTTACAACTAAAAGCATCTAAAATGAGTGGAAAGATTTTGCTTATTTTTTATATTTTATTTTTATTGAAACCTGCCATTGGTTTTCAATATTATTTTTACTATGTTAATGTGGAATACATAATTAAATAAAACAGCAACATACACTCACATCCAAGATACTATTAAAATTTAAAGGAATTAAAATAGAATTACTGAAAAAGTGAATTGATATTTAATCATGAGAAATAAATGAATAAAGACACACAGCAGCCAGGTGTTGCTACTCAGTGTAAGAAGCTCTGCTGTAGGCTCCATACCTGAAATCTATTAGCTTCAAGGTTTCCAAATGTTAGCTTTTGCCTTTTAAAAAAAAATTACCTTATACTGAATACATGTACATCAAATATCCTGGTATATTTTGAGAATATAATAATTGTTCATTGCATCTGAAACCTCGCATTGAGACTTTTGTTTCTGTGACACAACAACTTGGAGATACCATACTCCAGTCTATTACAGAGCAGCATCCACTAGAGACGCTACATAATTTTGAAAATAAAAGCAAAAACAATCCTACTTATTGATAGAAAATAAATGAATAAACAAAAGGAGCAATCCATATACAGGAGCCATGTTGAAGGACCCTGAAATATCTCGTCACTTGTGTGACCACACAGGAAAGCACAATAATTTTCATATGCTGTGGGGATTGTTAATGAGTCAAATAATCAATAGAATTTCATTATTCTAAAATTTCTCCATTCATGATGCTTTTTCTTCTCTTCAGTGTATTTTCTGTTATCTCTGTGTTGCAAAAATCTCATTTGATTATTTGCTTCCAGAGTAAAATATTGACCTGGAAGCATTCTCACAATCTACTCTTGTTCTAAATTACTGTTGACATTTATGTACTTGGCATATGTAATTGCCCTAATCTCTTTGTAGACCTCCTAAATGTCCTGCTGGACTAAACGGAATTTCAAATACAGTGATTTCAAACACTGCTGTGAGTTCACAGGTTTACACCATTAGTGCCTGACAAAATATTTGCGATAGGCTATTTATTTCATCTAGTAAATTTGACAGTAACATGTTCATGGTACCCTAGAACTCCACTAAAATAAATTTTAATCTACATCTAATTATAAAGAATGAGTTAATTTGCTGACATTTGTACATTTTAATTTTTGTATTTTCTTTCTTTTAATGTTCCTGTGACACCGGTATGGTCATCTATGATGATTTTTGATTGTTTAAAAAATGGAAGAAATACAAGTTACTTTTTTTCTCATTTTAGAGTACATTTAATGGATTTTCAATACTAAATTTTTAACTAGATTTGTTTTTGTTTGTTTTTTGTTTTTGAGACCGGGTCTCTCTTTGTAACCCAGGCTGGTCCTGAACTCACTATGTAGGCCAGGCTGTACTCAGACTGATTGCAATCCTCCTGCCTCAGCTTCCCAAGCGATGGGATTACAGGTATATGCCACCACGCCCAGTTTATGTGATGCTGGGAAAGCTGGGGAATCAAGTACAGGGCTGTGTGTTTGCGAGACCAGCACTGTAACCACCGTGCCTTTCCTCCGGCCCCTTAATCTAGCTTTAGTACCTTCCTTTTATTTCCAAACACCATCATGTGATCAAATTTCATTAATGTTTTGCCAAGGTTGTCATTTTATACCTTTTCTGAAAGACATATTAATTTCTAAATATTACCAAAAGAGAATATATGGTCTCATGTACAAGTTAAACAAAAATAAAATATTTAAACCAAGTGCATAATTTTTAATATAAGCAGCTATAGCAATTTTCAATAGAGAATTAATGGTGACAGAATATTCTGGTACCTCAAGGGATTATAATAATAATAATAATAATAATAATAATAATAATAATAATAAAAACATCTTATTTTGAAGGATGTAGGATGTCATTAGAAATTATTTCACCTTTGCTCAGTACAAATTTTTGTGTTTCCCCTACTACATGTTGTATACAGTCTATTACTTTTTATATACTTCATGTACTAATATTTTTGGTTTTGTTTATATTTTGTAATTCAAATTATGTTAAAGGAATGCTACTTTGTAACAGAAATTAAATAAAAGCCATGTTAGTACCTGAGCACAAACCCAACCTTGTGAATCATACATGGCTATGTTTTCACTGTAGTGTCAGTTCTGAATAGCCATGATGGAGCAGATGTGACCTGCAATGTATATGATTTTACCACTTCTACACCAAAATAAAAAGTTTGCTTTCTCCTAAATAGGAATATAAAGAAGACTTTGGCGTCTGTGCATTTCATTTGCTTGAAAATACAGAATGAAAGTTGAGCAAAATAAAGCTAGAATATAGTTTAAGAATGTAGGAAACAGCTTCCGCACAGCAAAGGAAACTATCTACAATGTAAAGAGAACCAAAAGACTGGGAAAAATATTCACCACCAACAACTCAAATAGGAAGCTCATAACTAGAATATACAGGGAGCTGAAGAAAAGTAAGCCTACCAAAATAAAGGACCCTATTGAAAAGTGGGCAAATGAAATGAAGAGGCAGTTCACTCACGAAGAAGTACAAGTGGCCAATAGATACATGAAAATATGTTCAACATCTCTAGCCATACGAGAGATGCAAATCAAATCAACGCTAAGATACCATCTCACTCCAGTGAGAACGGCCTATATCAACAAGTCAAATAGTGATCAGTGTCGGCAAGGCTGTGGGGAGAAAGGAACCCTCCTGCACTGCTGGTGGGAATGTAAATTTGTACAACCCCTTTGGAAAGCAGTATGGAGAGCTCTCAAAAGACTAGAAATAAATATCCCCTTCGATCCAGTGACGCCTTTCCCGGGAATATATCCAAAAGAGACCAAAACAACACACAACAGAGATATATGTATACTCATGTTCATAGAAGCACAACTAACAATAGCTAAAATATGGAAGTCACCAAAATACCCATCATCAGACCAGTGGACACACAAACTGTGGTATTTATACACAATGGAATACTATGCATCAATAAAGTCCAACAGCGTGGAGGCTTTTACAGGTAAATGGAAGAAACTTGAGAACATCATGCTTAGTGAAGTGAGTCAGAAGCATGAGGTGAAACATCGAATGGTCTCTCTGATATGAGAGACCCAGACCACAACTATCATGGAACTTAAAACGAAAAACAAAATGAAAGGGGGGGGGGGGAGAGGGTTAGGAGGG
>PVKB01002379.1:21289-136827 GCA_004027205.1 Ctenodactylus gundi | reverse complement strand
TAGAGTACAGTGATGGAGTAACTACCAGGGCCCTGATCTTAATCCACAACAGGAACAAAGACAAAAATAAGAAAAGGAAACACAGAGATGACTGACTTATAAAATGGTAAGAAAAAATGGAATTACACATCAAAAAGTTATTTACGATAGCCATTTCATCAGTCTATTTTTTCAACTCTCTGTTCATATATTTCATTTTTTAGGGACTTTAAAAGATGGTTGTTTCTTCAGGCATCATGTAATTTTTAAAATACAAATACAAATATATTTCACAGCTCACATGGATAAGTTTTCTATATTCAAGCTCTATTGTACATATACTATATTATTGGTCAAATTGTATATAGGTTAACGTTTTTTAGTCTCAAATGAACATTTCCAGAAACATTACTGATTGGCCCAGATTTTCTGAAAATACTTTCTACAGACCAACTAACTATGCTTAGAAACTTTGGAATGTTCACATCATCATCATAGGAATGGAAGGCGCACTCTTCAGATGTCAGCATTCACGTCCCAGTCTAGTGTATTACTCTAGCAATAAAAGTAACATTGAAAAAAATCATTGTGTATCTTTGCACATATATCTGTTTAAAATTAGAAAAAAATGTATCAAAGAATTTTGAGATACGATCATGCCATTCTCTCTTATAAAATTTAATGATATTAGGAAAATCCAAACTAAAATACATCAAACTAATTTTAATTTTTAAAAAGTTAAATTATCAATTAATAAAATAATGGTAGAAAGAAAAACAGTATATAGCAATCAGTAATATTTAATATCGTTTAATCATTTTGACTCATTTCTTACACAATAATTTATTTAATTTATATAAGAGATCTTGAGTGCATATGGAGGTGGACATTACCACTGCCCAGCTAGCTTTCTTAAGTGGATGTGTCCATAAGCATGGAAAGTACTTTGAGAAAACAGCCACCTAGAGCTCCTTGCTCATATTCAAATGGTGGAATTCTCAATAATGAAACACTTCGGTTTCACTAGAACCATCAGGACAAATACAATGTATGTGGAGCTTCACTCTTTAGTAAGCATGGGAAGCCTGTGTAAATGAGTGCACCTGGAAGGGGAAAATATTATAAGAAAGCATCACACTGGAACTTTTTTCCCTTCACTTCATGCTCATATAAAGTAAATTACACTAAGAAAACACTCTGGGTCCTCCACGGTAAGCACTTTTAAGACTACAGTTTTAAAATGAGAATTCTAAAAATTAAAAGTTAAAATTTGACTAATTACATGATATATTACATGATATGATAGGCTAAGTTCCAAAACTAACAGCCTGTCTTTTTCTGTCATTGGTTATAATAATTTATGTAATAATGAATTCTATATATAAATAAAAATATTAATTAATTTATATGAAACACTTCTAAAGTGTTTGAAAAATAAATAGTGCTATTAATGTCTACTTTCTCAACTACACAATTTTTACTGAAATTGATTAGTAACCAAAGTTTAAATGTTTTTGAAATCATATAAAATAATCAATGTATGAAACAGACTAATGCTTTTAGTTAGATTATATCTCCCCTAGTAGATTTACTTCAAAACTAAACAGCAAGAAAATTTCTGAAAATTATTAAAAAATATTTTTAG
This sequence comes from Ctenodactylus gundi, assembly GCA_004027205.1. Lineage (NCBI taxonomy): Eukaryota > Metazoa > Chordata > Mammalia > Rodentia > Ctenodactylidae > Ctenodactylus > Ctenodactylus gundi. The sequence goes on along the minus strand of PVKB01002379.1, from coordinate 135,203 downwards.
TATTGAAAAAAGACTACAAACTTTCTAAGATTCTGTGTGTTTGAATTTCAACAAATTTAATATTGTAATTAGAAAAAAGTACACATTTAGTTACACATGTTGAGTATACATAACTATTGATGTTTTTAATGATTTTGAACGTTGTTTGTACCATTGGAGGAATATTTTTTCTCATATTTGCTCAGTAAACAAATTACATGCAGCTTTGTTAATTTTAACCCAGTGGATTTAACATGTTTTTAGCAGCAATAGTTCAGAGGAAAACTGTGACAGGAAGAGATAAGGATTGGTATGAGAATCAGAAACCTGGACAGGAAAGAATAAAGATACACTAAAAATATACATTCCAAATGATGTTTACATTTTAAGTGGACTGATGTTTACACTTAATAAATTTCATATGTATATTTTATAGACATAATTTATTTCTTTTGAATTTTTATTTATAACAATTCAATATTGTTTTTCACATATCAAGAATTTCTTATGTAGATTAAAAGGAATACTAGTTCTATAAGATGTTTTATATATTCAGATTCAAAAAGATAAACTTATTTTAATGGAATATTAAATGAAAGACTTGGACTGTCATATAGCAAGTTAATTATACAAGAATACTATTTATATAGTATTACAATGTGTCAATGGGTAGTATTCTTAACAAAAATAGCTTCTCCCACTATGTTACACAGAAAGTTCATAAAAATATAAAATTGGTGAGGAAATTTTAGTTTGAACATATCACATATCACTATTATTTGTCTTGTACATATTTTCCTTTTTGATTTATTTTAGGAAAAGGATTAGAGCTAGTGTGTACAATGTAGTTCTGATAGAATAAGGGCTATAAATATTTGTTATCTGCAACTCTTAATACGACATGTATTTTATATTGTAACCTAGACTATACAAGATTATGAATGTTTATATATGTGTGTGTGAACTAAAAATTAGAGATGAGATATTAATGTTATTTTTATTCTACTTACTACATTTTATATCAGTCTATTTTCATTTCTAATGGTGATTGAGGCCGACCAAACAGATTTCACAAGACACAGTTTGAGAAACAGTGCTCCAAAACTGTTTATCTTGAGATCTAGATATCACACTGTTCACTCTATAGTAGAAATATCTTTCCCTTATGTAGCTAGTGGTTTCATCATTCAGTATAATTTATCTTCTAATCTGACTAGGTCAAATTGTATGAGAGGCAAATCAAATTTACTAATTAGAGACGTTTCCCCAACTAGATCTGTCTGACTGTGGTGCTTGAAAGGTGATCTATTTAGCCATCAAAACTTCCAGAAACACGACCCAGCATCCCTGAAGTGTTACAAAGTTCTATGTCATTCCAAAAGAAAACTGGTGGCATTTTTCAACCTTAGAATTTTTGGTAAAAATAAAACTCAATGAGAAAAAAAAAAAACTCTCTAACTTCCATTCAACTTTGAAGAATACAAATCTTAATAGGAAGTGAAACTTTGCATCCCAAAGTGAAGAGGAGTATAGCGGGAAGGATATTGTTAATTTATTAGACCTGTCACTTACATTTTCACTCCCACTATGACATCGTTTTAAGTGTCAGGAAAGCATAAGGATGAAAGACTTTTGAAGCAGTATCAAAGAAAGGAACTTCTTTGACACAGAATACTGGTATCTAAATTTAATATTTTCACAGATTTCATTTTCAATGCACAGTTCATTAATTATGCTAGCTTTTTGGGAAAATAATTTAATGATGAAACAATTTCTAAGTTAGTCATGAAATGCTAAATATCTATCCAACAAATGAGACAAATTTTTAACGTTAAACACATTAATATTATTAAGATGTGCATATTAAATTAAAATATAATTTAGCTCCTCTCTTTTCCTTTCTCGTATTTCCTAACCATATGAATTTCATTGTTATTATCCTCTTCTTGTGTAGACTACTGGGTAAAGCCACTTTAAAGAATCTCCACAAAGCTATTGGCAAAATACGGAAAAAAAGAACCGTTGGCAAATCACCCCAATAAAGGACCCTGCTGGATCCAGAGATGGGGAATCAAGATAGGACCACTGAAGCTCACTTTAGGGGTCTGAAATTGACCTAATAAATGGTGATTTGATTGGTAAAGTGAGCCAAACGCAAATTAAGTATGTTAAATATCACATGGTTCCTCTAATTTGAAAAACCCAGAACAACGGCATTCTGTAGAAACCAATGAGTGTGAGAGTGGGAGTTGCCAGGGATTGGAAGAGTTGGGAAAGGCCAGAGATGGGGATGGGAAGGGATCATAATATTAATGTGATATATATGTGCATAAAATACTCAACTTCATTGTAAACATTATGTAATATATATAAAATGGTGGATTTTTTTGAGACAGGGTCTCGCTTTGTAGCCCAGGCTGGTCCTGAACTCACTATGGAGCCCAGGCTGGCCTCAGACTCACAGCAATCCTCCTGTCTCAGCCTCCCGAGTGCTGGGACTACAGGTGTGTGTCACCACGCCCAGTTTATGAGGTGCTGGGGAATCGAACTCAGGTAATTAACGCTTGACTTAGCGCTTGCTAAGCAAACGCTTTAACCACTGAGTCGTTCCTCCAGCCCCGGTGGATAAATTTAAATCAGCAAAATATTCTACAGTGATACTTAACTAAGATATAATTTTGCATAATCTGAGTGTATATAATTTTAATTGTATTTTTAGAAAATGTATAGTTTGATGTATTTAGTTGTTCCATTGTTGAAAAAATATATATTACATTTTCTGTAGGATTTACTTATTTATCAGAATGCCATTTCTCTCGAAATAGAATCTTGCAGTCTCAAAATATGATACAAGATGCAACATTTATGAGGATCATAATTTTCTCAATTATGTATCCACCCGAGAATATTTATTTTATGCATCCTCTTATGTCATGTACGCTTAGACTTGTAATTGTCTTAGGGAAAATGCATTTACATCATTGCCTCTGCTTCATGTATAAAGTTTAATAAATAGTGTTAGAATTGTAAGTTCATATATATTGGATTTTTGCCAGATTGTTTTCTCCAAAAAACTTTGAATATTCATGCTTCTAGTATCATTTTAGAATAATCATTTTCCCAACAAAAGTATTCAACAATAAATATTCTACTTCATTTTATATTTTGTTAATTTATTGATTTAAATTGATTAGTCTTATTATTCCAATTCCTTTACATGTCTGTGAATTTTGAGAATACTGATGTTTTTCTTTAAAAGTACAATTTGAATACTTTTCTCTCGAAACACTCTCTATATTCTTTTCTACTTCTTCATATCAGGTTACCCATTTAATTGTCAAAAATTGAGACATATAGTACATTTATTCTCTGGTGATCATAAGTGATTAAATATATCTTTGTATTAGAATTTACATTTCATTTAGATTTTATACGTATCCATAGTCAAAAATTTCTGGGTTTTTTTTTTCTGTTAAATATATACACAATTTCATGTTTTCCTTTGGGGGTCCCATCATCATGAGAATATGTGATTCAAAATTGTGTATCCTGACTTTATTTTTGGTTCAGATGTACATCATATGAATTCAAGGAGAATAATCTTTATATATACTTGAACATTCAAAATGGTAAAAATTATAATATGTACATTTCCATGATAGTGAAATCATGACATTATCTTTTTTTATTTTTCAATGTAGCTATTTGAATGTCTTAATTAAAAGTTAATTCATTTCAGTTGGAAATTCCTTTGAAATTGATATTAATATTGTATCTTTTACATTTTATACTATATACATTCAAAGTGATTGTTGATGTATTAATAAGTAATCTGTTTTTACATTTTAGCTATTACTGGCCTTTGGTTTTATTTCTAAATCTTTAAAATTTTGAACATATGTCTTTTAAAGATAATATATGTTTACATACATTTCAATTTATCTATATCAATATATATTTAGTGTATATATTACTATTCCCACTATTTTTCATAATATGTTAAGCAAACAAGACAAAGATAATTCAGCAGGCCAAATAATTATCGTTGAACATACATCACATATCTAGGGTGTTATTAAATTTTCCCATGAGATGCTATTACTGATTTTTAAAACTTATTATTATTATTATTATATAAATTAAATTTTATTTACATAAAAATTATCCATATCAATAAGATCCTGGCTAATGATTCTATACATATGTATGTTATGTAATATTTGAATCATCCTGTTGAACATCTCTTCAAACATTTACAATTGCTTCCTGGTAAGAACGTTAAAAATCCTTTTTTCTAGATTTTTGAGAAGTCTGCTGTTGTCTTCTGCAACCATCCTAGTAGGCAACAGCATAGCAGGGCTTCTGACTCCTGTCTAACAGGACCTTACTATCCTTGACTGGTCTTTCCGCTTTCTTCTCTCATCTTCTCTCTAGTCTCTGAGAAACACCACCCTACTTCACATTATCTCTGTGACTGACTTTTAAAGTTCCCAATGTTATTAAGATAGTACCATATTTATCTTTCAGTGTCTAGTTTATTTCACTTCACATAATTATCCCAAGAGTCATCTATGTGGTCAGGGTCTCATGGCAAATCAAATGAAGACCACTTTTTAGGTCTGTAAGAAAGGCTCTCTGTGAGATTTACCAACAAATTTTGTCATGAAAAAGACTCATTCCCATGGAAAAGACTTCACAGACTTTTATCCAATTTTAGGGAAACAGAACTTTTTGCATCTTCTGATTTAATAAATATTATAAATTAATACTTCAAAGAAATACCTCAGATATGTGACAGTCAGGGAATGGTATAAAAGAGGGGAAAGTTATATAATACTATCAAAGAATTACTTTAAAGTATCTAAAAGACTAAGTTGACAACATGTTTAAAGTCACTTTCAAAATTCAACAGAATGCATGCAAAAATATTCTTCAAAATTAAACTTTTGTAGCACAGTGGTATGTTTGGAACCAAAGTTCATAGCTTACCTCAGTGTCATTTATGAATCTTGCTATGGAGGAGGAGTTTGTGAAGCGTTGCTTTTCCCTAAAAGTGGGGTTTTCAGAAGTTTCTTATTTCCATGCCAACTTTCATAAATCTGTCAAAAATTACCATTTAAGTTTTCCAAAATTCGATAATTTCAGTGACTTTCACTTCTGCTCTTTATTCATGTTTCTATTCCAGAATCTCAATTCTGAATCTTTCAGAATTACATCGTTCCCTACAATCTCAGGGATTTATCACTAATTTTTATTTTCCTTTCCATCTTACCAGTTGAATGCATGAAAGTGATGGCTTCCAAACTTTTACTATGTTGCTGCTAAAGTTATAAATCTCTATTTCTATAGAATAAATAAAAACATAATCATAGCAGAAAAAGCATGCGTTGTGGTTTGGATATGAAATGTCCCTAAAAGCCTAATGTATTTGAATGTAGCGGGTTACCTATAGATGTCACATGTTGTTAGGAAGTGCGGTCTGTTTGGGAGGGACAGACTACTCGGGATGTGGATCACCTTTAGCGAAGGGTGTTGCCTGAGGGACAAATTCCTGCTTTTTCTCCAAATGTCCTGATCTTTCTTCTTGAGGTACATTGAGCCACTCTTTCCACCAATCCCTTTCCACCATGTTGCCATTGCTAGCAGTCATAATTTAACTAAAGCCTCTGAACTACTAGCTAAAAATAAACCCTTCCTCTTTTGAGTTGCAGGTATTGTGTACTGTTGCTCAGCAACGGAAAAGTAACTAGGATAGTGCTTTTTTAAAAAAGAAAACTACAGGCTTTTTATTTTCTTTCTTTATAGCTCTTAACTCTAAATTATGCTCTGAACTGGTACGTAGAGAATATTCAGGAGATGTAATTTGAGTACTTGGTTGAGTGACTGAGTAAAAGACTAACAAATTTCAATGTAAGAAATGTTTATTTAAAAAGAATGGATTAAACTAGTAATCCATAGGTTACTGGATGTTGTTTGCCTAATGCCTAAACTTAAAAATATCTCATATCTCTCCACCTATATCATGAGTGTTGTCTTAGTTACATTCTTGTTGCAGGGAAATAATACTTAAGAGAAGAATGATTTTTTTTTTTTAGCTCAGATTTTTAGAAGGTCTTACCAGTCTATTGACAAAAATGGGAGCACGTGGTGGAGGCTGAGCCAGAGTGATCTCTTCAATGCCTGGCGGGTGGGAACCATGTCCAGGAGAAAGGGCAGAACCAGCACACATCAGTCCAGTCTCGGTCAAGCTCCAAGCATTCACTCCAGCCAGGTCCCACCTCCCAATAGATCATGTTATCCGTAAGCAATCAACATTTAAATACATCAGGATTTGGGGGAACACTATAGCAAGTACATAACATGACGTTTTACCATGTCAGTTTTTAGCAGGTAAATCAGGAGAAACAGCTTTTTTTTTTTTTTGAAAGTTTTAATTCACAATTAATTTCAGCTGCCTATTTTGACTACTGATTCTGTTCCGGTTGCTTACAAATTTTTAGGATTCCTCATACTGGGCCAGTGCTTCTGAGCAATGTAGCAGCCTGTCATCCAAAGTGCATTGACCACAAGAAAGAGTAGTGACGAAAGCAAGGCACCAACTTGAAGAACAGCGTGTGACTCACATCGACGTTCAGTACCTCAAGAGTCACAGTGAGATTACACGAATTGCATTGTGACTTCAGATCTGTCGCCTTTGCACAAGTAATTTTTGTCCAGTTAACAACTTGTATTTTTGAAAAAGCAGATAAAAGAAATATCTGTTCTTTGGTAATATTTACATTCTAAAATCCCTTGCTTTGGCCCTTTAAGCATAACTGGAATTCTACCATCTCAAGATCTTTGAAGTCCTTGTTTCTTCTACCCACTATAGCAGTCCCTATATGTAGCTGCAGCTCACATTGTTACTTTTTATTTAAATGTCTAATTATTAGAAGGTATGTTTTCATCCACTTTGTGGATCTAGAATTTCCTGAATAACCTCATGTATTTTGGATGGTGTGGAATATCTATGGATTTTGTATGCTGTTAAGAGGTTGGGGCTGGTCACGAAGGACAGATCACTGAGGATTGAACCAGAAAGTAAAGATCACTGGGACACGACCAGAGAGGGAATCTGCTAGCTCTGCACTTCCTCTGGCATTTGGCTTCCTATATCACCACGCTGTGAACAGCTTCTCTCTACGTAGGCCTCCAGCAAGCCCTTCCACCATGGTGAGCCACTCATACAAGGACTGAGACCTTCTGAATCTGTAACCTAAAATAAGCCTTGTATCTCTTATGATGTGGATGTAGGATATTCTGTTCCACTAATGAGAAAGTAACAAAAACAATAATACAATACCTACACAAAATAAACAGTATGCCATCATCACATTTTTCATAATATTACCATGTCATAACCATGTATTCACTTAAGCACATGCTTGTTATCTACCTCACTCAAGTAAAACACAGGCCTCAAGATAAAGCTTCTTTTTGTTTCTCTTATTGGTGCATTGGCATAATTTAGAACAAATAGTATGCAGGACCTATTTATGACTGAGAAAGTGGGTAAAAATTGTGAGGCTGAATTTCCACTTTTGCCAGTAGAGATTATGAACCTATTTGTTATTTGCTAGTCACTTATAGATAATATAGATAACTCATCATTCAGAAAATGCTTGCCAAATCCTGTTTAGTAACGCTGACAAAAAGGCTCACAGGTTGTTTAACACTTGATTTTTGCAAACATAGGTTGTTTTGAAAATTATTATTTCAAGAGTGTTCCTTTATTGTACTTAACTCATGAATTCCAAGTGAGATACATTGCATGGTCTTAGTTTATTCTTTTTCACTTGAAAAATCTGATTTATATCTCTGTTGTATATTATTTCCAGTGCTATTTTCAAATTTTGTATATACTGTGCTATAAAGCTTCTATGTTGCTATATCTAACTGTCCACAGATTATTATGTGTGTGTGTTTCAGTGCCTAGCATGTAATGAATCCCAGGTTTTCTCGTTGCTGCAAGTGAATTTTTGTGAGTTGAAATCAAAACAGAAACACAGCCATAAAATGAACAATTTTTAAGGTATGTTTTCTTTTTCTTTTTCTTTTTTCTTTTTTCTTTTCTTTTTTTTTTTTTTTTTTTTTTTTTTTTTTTTTTTTTTTTTTTTTTTTTTTTTACTCACCAGTACATTTTAAATGTCTGGTACTTAAAATCTTGGTGAATATTTGAATTACATGCTTTTTAAATTCTAACAAATCAGTTGTTTTATCTACCATAGTAATACAAATCTCCTTAGATTAGTAAATAAAAAAGTGTATATGAACCAATTGATTTTGGTTTATATAATACTTCTAATAAATATCTAAAACAAAAAACACATTGCCTTTTCTACCAGAAAAAAAGACAAAGAAAATATGAACAAATCTGTTAATTTTTGGAGACTGAACTCAGTTTTTGGACAATCTTCAAAATCCTGAGCTATTTCCACTTTACTGTATACCATGTCAATGATAATTACAAGGAAGTTATCCAGAAAACACTTCAGTGGCATAGGAAAGGACCCAACTTCTTGTTAGAGATCAGATAAAACTTGTAGCCAAAAATAAATAACTAGGTTAGGACTCCTTACAAAGATCTCTAATTTTCAACACTGTTGTCCTTGACCTGGAGAGCAATGTAGCTAAAGCTGTAAGAAAAGCTTTGTTCTAACACAGATCAGACCAGAACAAGGCTTCTAAAGTAATTTCAAAGTGAAGAGAAGAAAGCCGTAAGCACAGTGGTTGGTAGATTGGAGACTGTGGGAATATGTGCGCAACAGAAAGCCTTTTTATCCAAATGAGGAGAAATGAGGGAATTGTGCTGCAGACAGACTGGCCCTGGTGTAGCCTGATCGGTTTTGAGTCACCTTATTTTCCTCATCACTGAGAAGGGCCAGCTGTACCATCAATCATAGTCTGATCATTTTTTCTCTGTTAAGTAGACAACTTGTCAGGTAGGTAACTAAATGTATGTTATGCTCCAACAATGTCACTTAGGAGCAGAATCAACACTCCAAGTGTGACTTTCACAATACAGCATTTCATTACTAAGACGGTAGCAGTTCCAAATAAAGCTCGGAGGGCAATTTCCCAACAGTCCATTCAGTGAAGTCCATTCAGTTGAACTTTAAAAGAATGGAAAATGTTACTTTGACCAAAAGTCAACCTTGAAATGGTTTTCCTAGTAGCTTATTCATTCACACAGAAAACTTAGGAAGGGTTGTCCCAAAACTTTTTAAGAATTAGAATCAAGTTTCTTTTCTTTTTTTTTTTTTTAAATACAGGATCTTATCTGGTCCAGTATGCACTGTGTAGCCCATGCTGGCCTTGAACTCACAGAAATCCACCTGCCTCAGTCTCAAGAGTGCTGGGATTACGCGTGTGCACCATCAGGATAAGCTAATTATTACGTGGTCAAAGGGAATCGAACCTACAGCTTAGCATGAGGCAAGCGCTTTAACCACTGAGATATACCCGCCAGGCCCTGAAGTCCTTATTTTTAAACTAAGATGTTAAATAAGAAAATTATACCTTAAACCAAATGTACTTCCAAATTGTTATTGAGTGAAACTGTGTCATAGCAGCAATTTATGTCTGCAGCTTTGCTACCTGAAAGTGTCTTGAGAATTGGTGATGCATTTTTTACCACTAATTTTCGGATTAGAGTATATTCTACATTTTAGTTGTCAGTGAAATCATTCCAATTTTTTTAAAGTAGCTTTTCATCAGAGAATGCGTCAAATAGCACTTGCTTTCATTTTGCAGTTTATAGAAACTACATACTTCAATTTTTTCTTGATTTTTACAGGAGAGAATCATTCTTATTATTGAATATTTCAGGGGAAAACAGCATCTACTGAGAAGATATTAAGCAAAAAAGATTGAAATCCCCAAAGGAAGCTGTGTGCATTAGGTGAGGCATCCACCAGCTGTTTAAAAATAGCCTTTAACAGTAGTAATAATAACCTAAGATGTTTAGGAAGCAGGTCCTCAATCACCTGGTAGAGCAAATTAAGTCTGACAATATTGTTTGAATTTGTCATCTAAGCAACAGATCTGACTATTATAGACAAAGCTGATCTGCAGATAATTTTTTTAAAAAAATCTTTTATTGGGTCTTTCTAAACCAAAAGAAAAGGAAGAATCTATAGGCCAGGATGTAATCAGCACACACACGTTACCAGTTGAATTTAAAATTTCTTTCTGTGTGTCCCAGATACTATCTATCTATCGATGCACCATCTGTCTGTGTTTAGACTGAATTTCCCTTTATCATTTAATTTGTAGGAGATTTTGCTAACCAACTCCTCATTGAAAAGGATCCAAAGCACTGTTTTGGATTATGCTCATGTATTTAATAAAATGAGTCTATTTTTAAAAAACCTATGCTATACCTGCGTGTTTTCATGCGTCCAATTTCACATATTGAAATCCTTAACCTCAAAAAGAAAATAGACTGTGATGGCTTTAGGAAATGACTGGGACATGAAGGCAACATCCCTGTAAATGGAATTTTTGTCATAAGCCTGGTGTAGTGGCACATGCCTGGATTCCCAGCACTCGGGAGAGGCTGAGGTAGGAGGACTGCTGTGAGTCCAAGGGCAGCCTGGGCTACAGAGTGAGACCTAGTCTCATTAAATAAATGAATGAATGAATAAATAAATAAATAAAATTAATTTTTAAAAATTGAATTTGTCTACGTCTACAAGAGGCCAACTGGAGCTCTTACTCTTCTTTCATGTAAAGACACAGAAGAAATGGACCGTGAAGAAGATGGACCTCACCCAACACTAAATTTCCTGCCACTTTCACGTTTGACTTTCTAAATTCCAAAGTTGTGAGAAACTTTTGTTGTTTGTAAGCAATTTCCTTCGTGGCATTGAAGCTATACCACTTTGGGTTTCTACGTGGAAGTATTAACTATTACAAGAAGAAAAAGCTTTGAGTTTTATACTAATACCAACTTCTGTAAAACTGCAACATTTGTTTTATTTTTAGCATATAGGTTATTTAATATCATGAGAATCAAGATCACAAGCGTCCTAATGTGTGCCAGTTAACGACACATCCTGTATATTGCCCCAGTCCTATATGACTATACAATCGAGTGATATCATGGCCATTCCTGCCTGTACAAGTACACTTTATAATTTTCACATGACAAAATCACTTAGTGACCCATTTTCTCAGAACATATTTTCATCCTTAAGAGATACATGGTTCTACACATTGAGTTTCTGTTTCCAAAATATAATGGCACTTAAGAGGCAACATAAGAGGCAAAATAAGTATTAAAATATTTATACCAGCCTCACTTTTATTTTTGCCATTATTATTTTAATGAGTACCTACTTATGATATATATCGGTTACATTTAACTTGAAGAATTGGTGTACAACTTGCCATGTCAATGTCACATTCCACTCCTTTTGCTGCTTCCCTGCCTTACTCATTTCCCCTTGTTCTTTTTTTAAATAGCCTTAATTTTATAATTCCTTTATGAAGAAAAATTAAAAAGAACAAATATTAGCAAGAATCAACATTAAATCCATGTATGTTTATATTTAGAATCATTTAACTTTAATTATTTCTCTGCATTTCTGTTTTTATATTTGATACTACTGTAGAAAAATGCTCATTTTCTCATTTAATATCTTCCATTTATTATGGTACATAAAACCTTACATAGCTGATTATTTGCATCCTGAATACGTTTTCATTTCTTATTTTCATTTTTAGAGAGATACTATTAACTATTCTTTATTCTTGATCAACAGTATGTTTTGGAAAGTTGACTTGACTTCAAATGTCTGTTCATATGTCCTACTGTCTTGTCCTTACGTTAATGTCTTTGCAGGAAGGCACACCCTTGACTTCCTTAGGAAAATATAACAGCTCCTTCTGTGCGATCTCTGTGCCCCATTCACATTCTCCGATATTACAATATTTGTATCACTAACCAGCGGTGTGGAAAGTTCTCACTAACATTGTGTCTAATGTATCACTGCCTTGTGATTAAGCAACATTATATATATATATATCATAACCTTAATAAATTTATTTATTTGTTTATTTATTTACCGACACTGGGAAAGTCCAAGGCCTTTACACTGAGCTATACTCCCAGGTCATTTTTCTTTTGACTTTTGATTTTGAAGCAAAATCTTTCTAAGTTGCTTGCTCTGGGCTTTAAATGGTGATCCTGGGATCCTCCTACATTATCCTCCCGGAGTTCTGGTATGCTGGGATTGCAGGCCTGTGTCACCTCCCCAGACAGATTGTGCTGGTGACAGAACCAAGATCGTTTAGATTGATTTTATCTGAGTTCATTTACATCTTCAGCCTATTTTTTTAATTTACTTGGAGACATGGGGTCTCACGAATTTCTTACATTGCCCAGACTGAGCTCAAACTTGTGATCCCCCTGCCTTAGCTCCGAGATTACTATAATTATAACACTACACTACTGGGCCTATTTATTAAATATCTCTACAACACGAATCATTGAGAAAACCATTAGGTTTTAAGGTAATGAAAAATAGAAGGATTGAAGAGATTTTTCTTTACATTTACTTTATATTGAAGTACAAGATACAACACAGGCTAAAGTTAGCAAAGTAGAAAGCAGACAATGTAACAGGAAACTTGGCCTTTTCTAAAGTGTTTATGTGGGAGCATTTTCTTGATGCTGCCGTCATTATAATGCCCCGACTGCTTAAATGAATTTCTGACAAGTGTTCTCATTTTATCCAGGTTCAGAATACTAATGTATGAATTCTCTTCTCAACTTACTTCGTTTTCTTGAAAAACATAACTGTTTTGACAGATCAGAAAACAAAGTAGTATATTAGCATACTTTTTAAAGTCAGAAATTGTAAGAAGTCAAATACAAGGAAAAGGTGACTTGATGAGTGTAGTGTCATTACAATATTTAAATATTGGATTACATCAAGCTTATTCATGTTGTGTTGATCTCCGTAATGATGCATAAATGCCAGTGGAACATTAATTCCTGATCATTTTGCTATGGTTTAGATCTGGGATGTTTCTCAGAAGCCTTATGTACTTGGATGTGGTGCAATACCTCAAGAAATTCAAAACAAATTCCCAAAGGACCCAGAAATACCACTTGTGTCTATATCTAAAAAAATAAAGCCAGTATCTTTGAGTGACATCATTGTAGCTGATGTTCATTGCATCATAGCAGGTAAGATACAAAAGAAAGCTTAAGAGTTTAAACACAGATGAGCAGACAGAAAATATACATATTGTGTGAGAATGTGCAATGAAAATGTATTTTATCTTTAAAAGGAAATCAAATGGCATTTTTGATAATACAGATGAGTCTCGAAGACATTATCATAAGTAAAACAAGCTGGTTATGGAAGTACAAGAATTTGCATTATTGTATTTTATGTGTTATAAATAAAACTCTTAAAACAGGGGAATCCAACAGCAAACCCCAGGGACTGGGAGGCAGGAAAAAAGGTAAATTATCCAATAGGCATTAAGTTTTAGTTGTTCTATTTTGCAAATTCTACAGGCATACTATAAAGTCACATGGCTTTTGTCAAAACACAGTCTTGGCCACTTCAAAATTGTTAAGGAGACTGAAATTTTTATGTAATTTCAATTTGCACAGACACACAGGGGAAAAAAGAGAAGGAAAAAGAAAGAAACATGAGACATATTTGAGCAGTGTTGTGTGGAGTGACATGAGTCAAAGGAAGGTCCTCAGGGATATGCATGAAGACAAGAGCCTTAGTAGCAACAGCCTCGATCTGCACAGGTACAAGAATGGTATTTGCTGTAAACAACACATGGTGAAAACAATAGCAATGCTTTTGACCAAGTTCACAGGGAACAGCGAGGGCATTCCACATTGGATCCTAAACACCACTCTTTTGAGAGAAACTTCAATTTTTAGTTGTAACTTGTTTCTCCTGTCTTTGTGGAGTTTTCTCAGTGTACCTCCACTGGTCTCTTTTTGTCTTGCACTTTCTAGAATTTTAATAATCTTTTTTTCTCCAGCCACTTGACTCAACATGGTAGGGTAGGACAAGTCTTCATTCTTAATCGTTGTAATAGTGTCACAGGTGTTTGCATATATCCAAAATCATTACTTTTCTCATTTAATATGCATGGCTCTTTGTTTGCACATTCGCCATATTTCAACCAATTGCTTTAAAACATAAGTACACATATGTCTTAGTTCCCTTTTTTTCATCCCTAGGACAGAAGACTCAGCATCCGCAATTTAGGGAGGAAAGATCTATTTCTGTGCTCAGCTTCATTGTCATAGAGCATTCATGGGCGGGCAGCTGGAAATGGAAAAATTATGTGATGGGGCCAGAGCTAGAGTGAGATGTCCTCATGGTATGCAGAGCAAGAAGCCAACTCAGTGAGGAAGGGTAGAATCAGCACACATTGCTCAGTATCAAGCACCAAGCACCTACTCTTTCCAGCCAGGACCCACTCCTCAACAGTACACAGTATGTATAGGCACATGAGGCTCTAGTGGGACATGCAAGACCCAATTCAGGGCAGCATGTTTCACATATGCTTCGTTAGGCTATTGGTATATATGAATGTCGTTATGAAAATTTATCTTTCTTCATATTTTCTTAAATAACAAAGTGAATATTTGGTTTCTCTCATCTTCATATATAGAAGATTTGTCAAATCAACATGGAAAATAATGTGCTAAATAAAATGTGAGCAGACAGAAGAAGCAGGAAGGCTTAAAGAGAGAAAAGAGTGTAGAATAATTGAGAAACAACACTGCACCTCAGAAGTACCTTTCTGTACAATGTGTTTAAGGACAAAAGCCAATATTAATGTTCCTGAAAATGATTTATATTCATCAATTTATGTGAAAATTAATATTTAAAACTTTTGCATCTAAATTAGTATTTAATTTACTATATACTATAGAAATTCATGTATAAACTCTTAAGTATTAGATAATTTTTTAATTAGCAGTTCATTTCTCTATCATTTTATTTGCAAGTTTCTCAAAGCATATTTTCATGACTGTCTTTCTCTTTTTACTCCTTAATTTTCTGCTACAATTTTTTGAATTAGAATATAAAAAATTTCTTGATATGAATGTGTTGCTAGAATAAGCCATCAGTGAAAAGAAAGTCGTCGTGTAAGATTTTTCTTTCCACATGGAAAAATTCTGAACTTATCCAACTTAGCAACACATTAAACAACAACAACAACATGAAGCTGTATTTGGTTTACTTTTTATGAAAGGTAAAAATATAAAAATATTCCAATAACCTTTATAATATTTCAATTATCATAAAAATTTTAGGGTTTTTGCCCTTTTGATAGGATTTTGAAATAGGCAAGTATAAGTATGTAAGATGAGTTTTAAACATGATTCCTATCCAAGATTCAATGGGTCTACTGTGTATTCTCATGATGTTTATTTCCTTTTCAATACATAATTTCAATTTTTATATATTATTTGTTCACTATGCAAATAGATTGTTCACTATGAACTTTTGAAAATTAGTTTTAAAAGAAACACACAGAAGAGAAAAACATTGCAACTATATCTGGCTTGTTTTATTTAATATGATAATTTCCAATTCTACTCATCAATTTTCTAGTAAGTTATAATAACTTCATTCTTCTTTCTGACTGAATAATATTATGCTATGTACACAAAAACCATATTTTCTTTATGTATCATTGTCTCCCTATGTTGATGGGCATCTAGACTGACTTTTTTTCAAAGAATAGATATTTACTTAGAAACAAAGGACAGAGAGGTAAAAGCTTCCGTTATCTTGGATGAGGTCCTGAACTGATTGTTCCCTAGACTGATTTTGTGGCTTGGCTATAGTAAATTGTGCTTTAAAATAGAATATAATGTATTAAAGAGATTGCAATGACTGAGAGAAATTATACTATATTATATAGCCAAATATATAAAACTTGCTTCATGTAAATCCTCAGGATAAACAATAAGTGATCAACTCATATGAACAACTGAAAACTTTCTAAACTAATATGTGAGCAGCTGTGCTTCCAGGTTCCAGCTCCATTGGGTTCTGAACCAGGCTCCACGTCTCTAGAATTGAAGAATGAGCAGCAGATGGAGTGAGGCAAAGAGGAAAATTTATTGGGAAAAACACAGAAGTGGAAAGAAGACTGAAGCTCCTGTAAGCCATAAGGGGGATCCCAAAATGGCTGTTTCCCATGCTGCTGGCTTTCAAGGGATTTTATACATGGCAAGGGCAAGGGACTGTCCTATGCTAAGCAGCTCAGTTGTACATAATGGCTGGTGGCTATATTCTTCATCCTTAAACAGCTATTGAAGTCCATTTTTAAGCAGCTTTGGAAATTCTCTACCCCTTAGAGTCTTTTACCTTGTTGTCTTTTGACTACTTAACATTGGTTCATTAAGTAGTTTTGGGGAGTTGGTCAAGACTGGCTGTCACAGGAGGCAGTGATGATGTAGGCAGTGAGGGGTACAATAATTCCCCCATTTCTCTTGTAAGTTTTTATTGTAGTTCTGGAAATCTTCTCTCATAAATTTGTTTGTTAAGTTGTGATAAAGAAAAAAATAAAACTGGTAAATGCTGTTAATGCTGGTCATTCACTAGAAACTCAAGCACAGAAAGACACAATGGTGTGTTCTCATATACTTTCACAAGATCTGGAACCATGCGACTTCTAGCTATTTTCCACCCAACATCACATTGACCACAAAAGGTAGATAATTTAGGTCGACTCGTGGCATTAAGTCAGCCCTGACAGTCCTCCTAAAGAATCTCAGGAAAGAGGACTTCCAGAACTGCTTCAGAAAGTAGAAAGAATGATGGAATAAGTATAATCAAACTGTGTGAAGGAGAATATTTTTAGGAGATTAGTGACAATGCACCTTTTATTCTACCTCTTTTAAATTTAAATATTCAGCATACACTTTGACTGTACTTCTTATACTGCAAATGTGAAAACGTTTATTGTCCTAAGAAACAAATGCTATGTACTAGGAAACAAATGCTCTTAAACTGTTAAATTTTGCTAATTCATTATTAAGGAAGCTTGTGATGCCATATTCAAATCTATACAATATTAGAAAAAACTGACAAATAACTGGTTAATCACATGCATAATCTTAAGAAACTATATACTTTAGCAAATTAATTGGTGACATCTGTGGCACAGTTGATCTTGATTTCAATGTATGTCAACAAATACCTTGTCTTGACACCACATACACTACTGTAATCTAGTTTAATTTCACTGAAAAGAGGAAGTGGAAAAGGTTGTCACTGGAAGAACTCTACACAGTAGACAGAGAACTAAGCTTCAAAAGTAATTCTTACAAAGTAAGATATCACTGATGAACTTGCTAAAGTTACATAATTATAAAAGTTATTTTGCTGGCCTAGGCTAAACCAAACCACCAGAAGTTATCAACATTCAGTAAGTTCCAAATGTATCCCTTTTTTAATGGAGGGGCAAAAATAAACATCAATGGTAAAATTTAATACACACCATTTGTTGAAATATCACTGCAAGCTATCAGCTAATGCAAGAATTCCAGTCTTGTATTCAAAAACGTGATCTACGCTACTAATAGAAGGATCTATACTGATTGCCTGATAACTTAATAGAAGTTTTTAAAGGCAAAATTATATATTGATAAAACAGAAGATCTACTTGAATAGCCTGTATCTATTTAAATAGGGTAAAATTATTGATTCCCAATGGGACAAACTATGTGGCTGTGAATTACCAATACTTAGTAAGAGTTGTGAAGATAGGGAGAGAACAGACTTGTGACTGAGGATTAGCACTGGAAGTATGATAAGTAAAAACCATAAAAATGCATGTAGGATAAAGAAAAGCAAGGCAGATCTCTGCCTCCAGGTAGAAGAAGTTGGATAAATGTAAGCAACAGAAAGAAAAGTAAGAAAAAACTAGGAGAGTTACGAGTCAACTAGAGACTGTCTCCAGAATCTACAGAAAGGCTTTTCAGAAAAGGGCACAGAATTAATTAATGAGAAAAAAATGCACAAAGAAATAACAAAAACAGAAAGGATGAAATGGGAAAACATAAAATAACCCACAAATCAGTACCAGAAAAAAGTATACTTTCAGTAAGCCTCGAAAAGAAATTGAAACAAGCCCAAAGTCCACAGGAATTGTTTTTCTGTTTAATTTGAATGAGAAGTCTTTGTATCCCAGACTTCTGATCTTGCTGATGAAGGGGCAGGGTATGTCCAATTTCCCCGTTTCCTATGTCTTAATCTGCAAAAGTGTGCCTCTCCAACATATCTCTTACCATTTCTGTGAAGTTGGGGTAAGTCAAGACAGGACTGATCTATGCCCAAAGGTGCGTACACTCCCCTTCCCCTGCTCAAAGCACACCTGGGAAAGCTGGCTCTTCTCCCTCTGGTGCTGTGGAGTTAGGGACATAACATCTCTGATTTTGAGACTTGTTCTCAAAGG
This sequence comes from Ctenodactylus gundi, assembly GCA_004027205.1. Taxonomy (NCBI): domain Eukaryota; kingdom Metazoa; phylum Chordata; class Mammalia; order Rodentia; family Ctenodactylidae; genus Ctenodactylus; species Ctenodactylus gundi. The sequence continues at coordinate 116,723 of PVKB01002379.1, read as the reverse complement.
TCTTGCATGTTTCAGGAGGATCACCTTGTTTCTCCCCCTTTGCTACAGGTACTTTCCCTTTCCTTGTCACAAGTACTGAATGTCCCCCAATTTCCTGAATTGTGGCTGGTCAATATTCTACCTCTGGAGAGAGCTTACAATGAGATTCCAATTGCTTTTGCTGGACATGCTTTGACAGCCACTGACTGTCTGTGACTCTAGCATTGAGCTTTCTGTCTTCAGTTCTTAACTCTGAAATCTTACAGCAGCAGGATGGGCTTTCCTTTTCTGTGATCAAATGACTCAGTGGTCCTGAATGCTGTGGCCAAGGGTCCTTCTTGACTCTCTCATACATCCATAACATTGTCTGACACCCTCCAGGCCACTGTCCAGGCCACAGTTGTTGCATGACACTTGCTGCTCATGACCCATAAGCTCCCTAGGAATGAGACTCATTGAGGCATTGCAAATCTGATCTACCCTTGTTCAAAATTACATAGAATTGTGGCTAATTTTGGGTGAGTTTATTCTGTTTTCTGAAAACTTCATGAAGTGTTATTTTTAGTTCTAGGCTTTGGTGAAAATTTTATTGCATAGATGCTTCAAGCAACATAAGGGTTTCCTTTCTTTTTAGTTCGAATTGTCAGTTGTGCTTTGGATCTAGAATGTCTTCCCAAAGCTTTTTATAGTTGTGAATTATCTAAGGAACCATGTGCTTTTAGAAGCTAGAACTCCGTTGGGGGCAGGGGTGGATTACATGTGCATGGTGGATTATAGGTGTGTGGTGAATTGGGGGACTGTAGTAGATTAAAAGCTTGTGGCTTTGACCCAGGAGGAGCGAATCACAGGGACATGATTTGGAAATACACTAGTTCTGCCCAACCTCTCTGACTTGGCTTCCTGTATTCCATAACATGAAGGGCTTCTTCAAGTGAGGCCACTGCCATGAGCTTCCACTGTTGCTAACTGCCCACGAATGGAGTGAGACCTTCTGAAACTATGAGTTAAATTTCTCTTGTAAGTTGAGGATGTTAGATATTCTATTCAGAGCAATGGAAAAGTAACTAAGACTTCCATCTTTATGCACTTAGATCCCTTACCATTATCTGTGTTGTTTGGTATCCAGCTCACTGTCTTTAAGAAAGGACATCTTGCTTCTGCCTGACTGTCCTCATACCTTGACCATAACTGCTTGCCTTATCACGGTGAGATCAGCCATCCAGACTTTCAACCTGTGGCCCAAGTGACAGAAATACTGAAACATGTACTCGCTGTAGCTATGTGAGGGCTGTACTGCTTTTTGCATATTCTGTTTTCAGGGTGTGGGCCTCTCCCACTTTTCCTGTGCTGGTTTCTGTCTCATGTTTCTACCTTTTCTATCTAATTCACCTTCAATGATTAAAAAAAAAATCATGGACTTTGGAATAAAGCTGATATTAAAGAAAACCAGTTTAGTTGTATTAAGTAATGTAAGACCTGCATTAGAATATTAAAACAGCTGGTAAGCTAACATCTTTCTTAAAAAAAAAAAAAGTTAGGTCCATAATTCCCTTCTAAAAGCAGCAAGCTGGGGGCTGGAGGGTTCAGGTTTTCAGGACCATATTAGGGGGGCATACTGGTGCACGTTTATAATCCCAGGAGTCAGGAACTGAGGCATGACCATATTAGGAGTGCGCAGAACAAAGATCAGGAGGAAAAAAAATCTATATGCAAAAGTACTTCTACTCTATTTTGCAGAGGAAAACAATGTTGGAATTATTACCTTTCCATTTTTTTTGTGAGCAGAATCAAATTAAGTGATACAATTTGTATTTATCAAAATGGAAAACAAAAATAATTTAAATCACAAAAGTAAACCACAATTCTCTCTCTCTCTCTTTCTCTCTCCTTGCTTCCCTCCTCCCTTCCCCCTCGCCTCACCCTTCCTTTTGTTCCTGTCTTCCCCTTGTTTTTTTTTTGTGTGTTTTTGTCTTGTTTTGATTTTTTTTGTGTGTGTTGTCCATGAAGTCACTATGTATGAATCCCAGGGTGAACTAGCTTCCTTTCCTTTCCTTTCCTTTCCTTTCCTTTCCTTTCCTTTCCTTTCCTTTCCTCTCCTCCCCTCTCATTTCCTCTCTTTCTTTCTTTTCTTTCAACAGGACCTTGCTTTGTAGTCTAGATGGAGCTGGAACTCACCGGTGTAGCTCAGTTTTGTTGGGTGCTAGGGAATCAAACTCAGGGCCTCTCGCTTGCAAAACAATTGCTTTAACTAAGGCTTTATTCTTTCCGGGCCTCCTGTTCTCCACCCACCAGCCACCCCCGTGTGTGTGTGTGTGTGTGTGTGTGTGTGTGCGTGTGTGTGTGTGTGTGTGTATGTGTGTGTCTGTGTCTGTCTGTCTGTCTGCCTGTCTCTTTTTTGGTCTCCCCACCTCCCCACTGCCCCCACCCCCGTGTCCAATTTTTTTTTTTTTTTTTTAGAGCTGCCTCTGTACTACAGAAGGGTTGCTTGCTGAAAACTGCCAACTCAGACTATCAGGGCACTCCTCCCCTGAGTGCTGTGACTGTAGGCTGCTGAGCTTTACTGCAGAACCAGAGACCTCCCTCCCTGGGGATAAAGAAGAAAAAGAACAAGAAGGAGGAGGAAGACTAGGAAGAGGAAGAGGAAGAGAAAAAGAATATAAAAGCAATCAGGACTCTATCTCACCCTCCTTTGATATCTATGGCGACAGTGAGGATGGTGACGATGACACCACAAGGGATTTCCACCTATCTCCCAGCAATGACTGTCTTCCATAGAAATAGAAACTACGGTGAATCCCAGATCAATCAGTCCTGTTTCAGCCCACCACCACCTGTTTCTCTCCTTGTCAACCAACCAACCCACTCACCCACCCCAACCAACCATTAAATTAAGTAAATAAACAAATGTGTACGGAATTAAATAAAGGCATTGTTCTAACCAACCCTGAAAAAAAGAAAAGAAAGAAAAAGTAAACCACAAATTTCTTCTTGTATAATTGTTATTTATCTGAAGTAATTAACAATAACAATAAGAATCATATAAATGCCCACCAGCACATAAATTTCTTTTATGTAAACTTCTGTCGCTATCTCCTCTTGCTCCCTTTCTCTTCTCTCTTCCTCCCTCACTATATGTATTCTTTTAGTAGTGTCCTTGGCTGTTTGCTTGCCAAGGTTTTGATTAAAGGTAGCACAGTCAGAGGTCTCCTGACCCTCATTCTCCACATGCTGTTTGAGGAGCTCGCTGCTGCTGCTGCTGGGTAGAACCCTGCTGCAGTGCAAAAGTTGGAAGTCCTTCAGGTATCGAGATGGTTCAGCCCCGGAAGCCTCCTCCTGAGCTTGGAGGAGGCGCTCTGAGGACGCTGAAGGCTTGCGGTTGTTTGTAGGGTTTACTTCGCTTTTTGATGTTCTTTTTCTATTGGGGGTGGGCTCCACCTCTTTTCTCCCCTCTAAGGCTCCCAATTTACATTGTTTCCTTCTCTTAGAGGTGGGCTCCTCCCCTTTGCTATCCTCGAGGGCTTCGGGGCCATGTTTCATTGGGCCCTTTGGGTTGCTGACTCCTTCTTCTTTGCCCAAAGCGCAGGAGTTCGGGAGGTCACTACTCCAGGAGCAGGATACCCCAGTAGATCGATCAAATAAGTTTATCCCGCTGCTCTTCAACTTGAGGGCGTTTTGGGGCACCTCCTTGTGTTCAATACCTGGAACATTTTCAGAAATGTCACTGATGTCTAGGGAAGAGGCGTTTCAAATATAAGGAGCTAAGGTGGGAACATCAGTGGATATGTGTGCATGTGGGATAGAAGTGCAAGGATCTGGTATAGTTCAGATGTCTGCGTGTGGTAGGTGTTGTGCCAAGTGTGCACACGCTATCTCTACGTGGACAGTTGGTCTGCAGTGTGTCTCATGGGTATAGATATGTGTGGTATTGCTTTTATGTATCTGATGAAAGTCTCTGGTACTAGTAAAAGGGAGCGCTGATGACTAGCCCTGTGGGTGTGTGAGGGGTTAGGAGTGTGACAATATGAGAACGGCGGGGTAATATAAGTGACGAATGCTATAAACCATGGCATAGCGAGTCTTAAGCGCTTGGTAAGTGTGTGTGAGCTCAGAACCTGCTGCTACAGGAAAGGGGGGAAGCATGCTGGGAATAGTAACTTTTGGGCAAAAAACGATTGTCCATGAAATGTACTATTTGTAGTTTAAACGAGTTTCCTGCTTAGAAGATGTGAAGCCACTCATGGGATTCCTGTGTAAAGTACCTGAGTGAACCTTCTCTCTGCCATGCCTCTCCATGCAGTCTTCAGATCCATCGATGCAGCAAGGAGCTGGAAGGACAATGAGGACAAGAAAATATTAGGAAGAGAAAAGACAAATGGAAAGGAGGATGGAGACATCTTTGGTGTGCAGGAGTATGACCTAAGAGTGTGGAAGCTTCTGTTCATGCCAGTTGGAGTGGGTAGGTTTTGATCACATAGACAAACACATCTGAGTATGGTCCCCAGCCTCACACTACTGCCTCAGTAAACATAGGTTAGACCATTTTGGAGACATATCCTATTCTGGAAGGCACATTTTCCTTTGGAGGAGATGTGAGGTGAGCAGAAATGGGTTAAGCAGCTCCCTGCCCCTCCTGGTCAAGCCCAGGTCACCTGTGAATCTGCCTTTCTGTCCTTCTCCAGGGGAATGAACTTACAATCACATGAGACAGCAGAGGCCCAGGCATCTTGTCCTGCCTGAGATGTTCCTGGGGCGTCTTCTCCAGACTGCTCATGTTCTGAAGAATTAAATAAAAACAACAGCAAAAGCATTGATACAAGGGATAGTCTGAGTCCTTTGTCACATCAAAGAAGGATATGCAGAGTGAGCATTCAATCTGACATCGTCGCCACTCATAAACATTTCTATCTAAATAAAAGTAAAGAAGTTATTAATATTTAGTGTATGTGGTAGACTTCTCTGGGGCTGGGAATATTTTCTATGGATGACAGGAACCAAGCCACTCCTGTAATATGATACAATCACTAAAGGTTCAATGTCATGGTGGTTCCATTTCTTCACATGAAATTGTACCAATAAAGGATATGGAGTGCAAGTTTTATGAATAATTTTATTTTCTAATTAATTTGGTGAATGTTGAAAATGATAGAAACAGAGGTGTAATTTCAAATATGGAAAGAGGACAGTTTGCTGTATGGAAATAAATTGTTTGAGGGTCTCTAGGACCTGTGCATGGTAGTGCTGTTAAACATTCAAATGGAAACTTCACAGATTAGCTGCTAATTCTTTTTGCTTCTATTTTTTTTGCATGGAATTTTAATCTTCCTATTGATATCTTTTAGGAGTCTCTTCTGTAGGGGATAGAAATTGCATGTTTTAAGGCTTATAGAAACAGATCCTGTGCCTTTCTGGAGGGAAGAGGTGATTTTGTCAATGGCTGACCAAAGGGCCTGTGGTCAAAGTCAAAGCATCATGCTACCCTGACATCCTACTTGAGTATTCCTCAATTCCACCTCTTTCCACCCTGCAATGAAGGATCAGAGCGATCAAGAGTTTATGGATGAAACCTCAGATTGTATTCTGCTCCTCTTCCTGTTCTTCTTCGTAAAGTATTTTTGCAGAACTCTTTCCCGGGAGTATTCTTGTACAGTGAGTTACAGCTCGGGAGGACATGCTTTGGGTTATTTAGTGGATTCTGCCCTGAGACTTCTTACACCCCACAATGCAGTAAGGCGGTGTATGATGACTACCATGTGTGTGGTACATATAACTTTAGAGCATGTTATTCAGATTTTCGTTCGGGTTTGAGAACTGATTGATTAGGTAGGTTTCTTTGGAAATGACACACGTTTGGTTTTGAATCTCTGTGTTACTATGATGCACAATTCCATTTGGACTGTATTTCCTGTAATTGAAGGTTCACATGTGTACCTATGTGGTGTTTGCTGTTTTTAAGCTCTTCAGTATGATTAATGAAAATATTCTGTTTGAAATTAAAACAATTATATTATATGTAGTATTAAAGGGAATAAAATGAAAATACCAAAATAAGGATGCATACAGAAAGATACTAAGAATTTTGAAATTTCCAAATTAGAGAGGAAGGTTAAGAAAAAGTGTGGTGGGAAAGAAGAGTATATTTGCTTAAGGGTTAGTAATATGACTTCTCTAAAAAATAAAAGGAAACATTAAGTTCTGAGTAGGTTTATATTAAAATATAACTCCTCATAATTTCACCAAGTAAAACATAAAATAGGAAACAGAGTTTATGTAATTCTTTTAATCTCTCCATATTGAAAGTAGCCCCAATGCCTAGCAAGATGTAATCAGTGGATCAACTATGTTTTTATGAAATGGAGTATGTACAATTAACTAAACTACTACTCTAATATCAAATGTAATATTGATGAGATTCAGAATCACAATAATGAGTCAAAGAAGCAGGTCAGATAGTATATAATAACATTTTGCACACCTAAATTTACAGAATTTCAAAAAAAGAAGCAGAAAATGTAGGGGTGGTCTAGAAGTCGGAGCATTATACTGTCTTCACGGTAGAAAAAAAATGCATGATATCTATATATGTTTTGAGGATGATGAGGAAATCACAGTGAGGAAGTGCACATGGATTAGTGCAGGGATAAGTGTGTGAATATTGGCTACTAAAGTCACTGGATGAGGTGGGTGTGTCCCTGTGATGTGTGATTATGTGCTGTGTCTCAAGTCCAGCTCTTTAAGAATATTATTAGCTTGACCCATTTAAGCTGTGAGATCTCCCACAGCCCCCCGACATTACAGAGGGGTACTTTTCTCAGCTCACGTGACCATGTCCTTTCTGTGTATCTTGGATTGCACTTTATCCCTCAGTCACCTCCCATCACTTCCTGAGGAGAGGGGAACCTGCTGTTCCACTGCCCATCAGGCTGCTACTGTCCCGGCTGGTTTTTTTTTTTTTTTTTTTTTTTGAATTGTTTGCTTCCTTTGTGATGGTTTCCAGCCCTGTACAGGAGCATTATTGCCTTATCTCTTACTTCCCAGACAGGGCAGGCTTGTATCCACACATGAGCAAAGCCACTCTGCTCTTTGGGGGATATTCCTGGACACCAGAGGACCTTCTAAACCCAGCTCACGAGTAACCCCCTACCTGCATCAAGAAATTTATGCTGTGAGTAATAAGCATAAGTGTCCTTCATCGTCCATTCTTGGTGTTTTACCAGGATGTTTTCTTCACCTTCCAGGTCATCATCTTGAGGATTTTCTTAGGAAAGATTAAATAAACGTTAAGAAGTGTGAATCTTGTTTGACATTTGTCAGTCTGTTCTTCAGACAATAATGAGTCTGGTCATCAACATAGCTAGAGAACATACTTTACCTCTGTCCTCATGGAGAAATAGTGTGGTTCTTATTTCCAAAAAGGTTAATGTTAGTGTGATAAGTATTGTGACGTTAGATGTTACAGATCTCTGTATTTGTGCAATTGGTCATTGAAGAAGAGTCTGTTAGCCATGACCTTTTAACTAGGAATTAGTGCCATACTGCATAAGTTCAGGACCCTTATAGTTACCTGTGACCAGGCTATTATGTTTCCTATGAAAGAAAAGAGTAGAACTATCATGTGTCCCTTCATTGTCACATAGATCTCTATCTCTGTGCTTTTTCCTTTAAGAATCAGCCTGTGTTAATAACCCATGATCTCTATGAAAGCTGTCTGTCAGTAATAAGAAAATCATCATCAGTCTCAGATCTTAAACTAATCAATAATGAGAATATTTTCATCAACCCCAGACTTTGTACTATCTCATAGAGGACATCTGTCTTATCTCTTACTTCCCAGACAGGGCAGGTTTGTATCCACACATGAGCAGTGCCACTCAACTCATTTGGGGAGATTCCTGGACACCAGAGGACCTTCTAAACCCAGCTCACGAGTAACCCCCTACCTGCATCAAGAAATTTATGCTGTAAGTAATAAGCATAAATGTCATTCATCGTCCATTCTGGGTGTTTTTCCAGGATGTCTTCTTCATCTTCCAGGTCATCATCTCGAGGATTTTCTTAAGAAAAATTAAATAAATGTAAGAGATGTGAATATTGTTTAACATTTGTCAGTCTGTTCTTCATACAATAATGAGTCTGGTCATCAACATAGCTAAAGAACATACATTACCTCTGTCCTCATGGAGAAATAGTGTGGTTCTTATTTCTAAAAAGTTTAATGCTAGCATGATAATTATTGTGACGTTAGATGTTACAGATCTCTGTATTTGTGCAATTGGTCATTGAAGCAGAGTCTGTTAGCCATGACCATTTAACTAGGACTTAGTACCACAATACATATATTGAGGACCCTTTTAGTTACCTGTGACCAGGCTATAATGTTTCTTATGAAAGAAAAGAGTAGAACTATCATGTGTCCCTTTCAATGTCACATAGATCTATCTCTTTGTGTTTTTTTCCTTTAAGGGTCAGCCTGTGTTAATAACCCATGATCTCTATGAAAGCTGTCTGTCAGTAATAAGAAAATCATCATCAGTCTCAGATCTTAAAATAATCAATAATGAGAATATTTTCATCAACCCCAGACTCTGTACGAACTCATAGAGGGCATGTGTCTTATTGAACTCCATGCACACTGAATTCACATTTATAAAGGAAGGATATTGTGTGAGATGAAAAAACTTGATTTGGTAGATATTTAGATTAGCTTAGATTTTGATATTTCTTCTCCTTGATTATTGCGTTTATGTGCATGCGGGACGGTTGGTATAAGTGATTTGCATATTAACAGTATACAAATGTCATCTTTGGGTACATTCATACTCAAGTTATTGAAGATGAAATGAAGCCTGTGTTCTCTCCAGAATACTCAGGAACATGAAAAAATATAAGTCCCAGACTTTGAACTATTATATGAAGCTCAGAAGCATGGCTCCCATCTGCCCCCTCCCTCTGCTGAGCAGTGGTCCTCCTTCATAGCAGTTACTTGTTTGCTCATTGTCTCCATGGTAACCACAACTGTCCACTTTTTTTTTTTCCACAAAGGGCCAAATAATATTTTCTTAATCGGTATTAATGGATAAATAGTGTTTTGTGTATGTGTAATGGTGTGTATACTGTGTTTTTATTTTTCTTACACTTCACATTGGAGCCCATAGTGTGCCTCCTGATAATCTGCTACAATTAGGTTCGACTCTTGAGGAAATAAACTTTATATGGCTTATGTATTTTGCTGAATATATTAGTGCCAAAACTTTAAAAACATTGTTTTCCATGTCTATGAGCCTTGTCTATTCTTCTTAAAATGAAAAAAATATATATATATAGTGTTAAGGAATCACACAACCAAGTACTTCACCAATTCCCTGAAAAGGTGAAATAACAACAACAAAAAAAGAAGTTTTAAAGAAAAAAAGACTTAGTTTAGGCTGTGTTTGTGACACAGTTACTCAAGAGTGACCCCACTTAGGTAGCCCAGGCCCACAGCCACAAGAAGAGATGTCAGTCATCTGAAACTTCGCTCTCAGATCCCCTGGGCCCTACGGAAGACGCATCGAGTTCTTCCTCTCTCTTCTTCCCTCTTCAGTTACTTATCCTCTTTCTTCTAGCTCTCTCTCCTTCCCTCAGATTCCCTGCGCCCTGAGGAAGACATGAACTCTCTCTCCTTTCCTCCTTTACCAGTTAATAGCAGTATTTCTCTCTTCTCATTTTAAGTGACTATTTCTCATTGCCCTATTTCCAAAAAATGCACTAACACATACCTTTCAGTACTTTTGCAGGTGGAAGTAACGGTGTATCTTCCAGATGTTTACGCTTTTGTGTTCGTTTCATGATTAAAATTGGATAATATATAATATATATAAATAACTTGAATAATATATAATAATATATAATAATGATATATAATATTAATATATAATAGTATATAGTAGTATATAAGTCAAGTAACTCCACTAAACAACACTTCCTAAAGAATAAATAAAAAATTGAAACTATGTAAAACAAAAAGTATCAGTCAAGGCTCTCTACCACCAGACACCAGATGCTGTCTGTCACCAGACGCTCTCCTGAGGTCTGCTCACCAGCAGAGCAGGCTGGTTATATCACCAAGGTTGCTAGGGCTCTATGACATACGGATGGCCTCACATATTATTATGACACAGCTAGTGTTCAGGATAACTTAGGGTTGCTAAAAAAAAAAAAAACCTTGCTTAAAGCGGTGGGTACCTCTCACCTAGTAGGGATTGTAGCCTTAACTTTAAGTTTCATTTGCTTAAAGCGATGGGTACCTTTCACCTAGTGGGGATTGCAGCCTTAACTTTAAGTTTCATGCAATTCTAGAGATGATAGGGGATATGGATTGAGTACAGGAAATCCTTTTGTGGGTTATACTAGGAAGCCTCTTTTTTTCTTGTCATTGCCAGAAAACACACACACACACACACACACACACACACACACACACACACACAAACTCTACAAATTAAATGATGAGATTTGTCTCACATTTTGGGGGATTTATTCCAAGGCAGAAAAGGCCTGATGAAAGGGCATGGTGCAGGCTAGCTGCTCAAGTAGTCACAACCAGGAAGCACAGAGAGAAAGAAAGAGACAGGAATAAGCATGCATCCTTGTACCCCACACCCATCTTGACCCACCTCCAGGCAGGCCATAGCTCCTGAGAGCGTACCCAATCAGGCACCCATTCAGGGAGTATCCACTGATGAGCTAGTGTCCTAAGATATAATCATCCTCCAAGGGTTCTACCTCTCAGTACATTGGACTTTTGGGGAACAATTTGATCTGCCCCTTACCCAAAAAAGGCTCATGTAATACACAATACATTTAACCCATCTCTAATAAATACCAAAGTCGTAGACCCTCCAGAACTGCTGGAAAGTCCAAATCTAAAGTCTCCTCTGAGATGCAAAGCCAACTCTGTACATGAACTCCTCTAAAAAACGGAAGAATAGGAGCTTATTTTACTTTTTGAAAAGTTTACTTAGATCTTGGAGAAAGAAAAGGGAGGTAGGAGAAACATCTTCCTTGTCACACTAGAAAAATGATTTAATTTTAGCTTTTTATTTGCTTTAAAATACTTGTAAACTGTGAGCTTGTTTGTGTGTGTGCATGTGTGTGTATTCAACTATGTGTACTCACACATATAGGTCCAGGAAGGAAAATTAATTTAAGTAATCTTAATTTTATTGTCTACAAGCTTTATCATTTGACTGGAGAAAAAATATTGTATTATCTCTATTAATTGTAAAAATTAGTATAAATGTTGTTTGGTATGTATAAAGAAACATGAATATGCATGTGCACTTATATATAGAGTAACATGTAAATTTTTCCTTAAAATGTTGCAGTTCAGATGACAAACTTAGCATGACATGCATTGCTTTATACAAGATGAATTGTAGTTGAAGCTAATTATACATTTGTCTGTATCTTACATACTTGTATCAGTCTAAAAGGATGAACAGAAAACTATGTATATATTTTAATTGCTGTGTGAATAAGGTAGAAGAAACACAAAATTAAGCCTTCCATCTTGTAACCAATTTTTTAAAAATTTAAATATTTACAAAATTATGATCAGATTAATAAAGACTTTATTGCTATCATATTATTGCTTAACTTTAATTACTGACATAAATAAGGCATTCTATTATTTTAGAAAAAAGTTCTCTTTTTTGATCATTGATGTCTACTATTTTGCTTTTTCACAATATTGTATATATTTATATCTGACTTTTATAAATTTGCTTTCTTGTATTGTTTCCTAAAATTAAAAAGACCACATTCTATTGCCTTAGCTTTGATAAGACATTATTGATTTTTCTGCAATTGCAAACTTGTACCTCATGTCCTACATGACATTCAGCAAATGCTATTGATAGTATAAACCCTAAGTGACATAGATCCTTTTTCACTACTGGGACATATTATCTGATAACCACAATTCCAGGTAGGAAAGTTTTATTTCCGCTCACAGCTTCAGAAATTTTCAGTCTACTCGTGGGCAGCCAGCTATGGTTGAAACACATGGCAAAGGCCGAGCAGGGGAAATTTTGCTCTCACCATGGCAGGCAGGAGGTAAGTGAGAAAGGTTGGGTTGATCTAGAGTTCACTCTTCTAGATCGTGTCCCCTGATCTGCTCCTTCCAGGTGACTCCCCAGTGAGCTTTCTGTTCCGTTCAATGAAAAGGGTGCATAGGCATTTCATAACATCAATTACATGCAGCACTCTTCCCCCAGCCACCCAAAGACTCATGTCTACATCATCTGCAAAAGGCACTTGATCACCTCTAAGAGTTCCCAAAGTCTTAACAGTTGTTATACTGCTAAAATATCTAAGGCCAAAGTCTTTTCTGATACTCAAGGCAAACTCTTAGCTGTGAGCACCTATATAAAAAGTCATGTATTTGGGTGTTGTGAAATATCTACAGAATTATGTACGATTAAAAGATGGTGCCTGGTCAGAAGGGGTAGAACACTGAAGTCATGATGTAGAGGACATAAACTAGCTCTGCATTTGCTCCCATGGCTTCCTGTTTGCCATGCCGTGAACAGCTTCCCCCCAGCTAGGCTTCCACCAAGTGCTTCCACTATTGCCAGACACTCGTGAATGGACTAAAATCTTCTGAAACTGTGAACTAACATAAACTTTTTCTCCCTTAAAAAGAAAGTCAACAAAAAGTAAGCATTTCCAACATACAATGGAACAGGCTAAATACTTCCATTTCAAAGGGATGAACAGGGAGATAGAAAGCAATTAAACCAAAGCACAAATGAAAATTATGGCAAACACTGAATTCTACAGCTTCTTTAAATCCTGTAACTGTTAAATCTTGTCATTCAGCAACCAGATTCAAGCTCAAGCTGTGGTGAAATGTGTGTTCTGAAGGCTTTGGGCTGCCCTACCACTATAGATCTGTCTCCTACAACAATTTTTATGGCTTCTCTTTTTTATCTGGCTTCACCCACAGCCTGTGTCCTTCCTCTGTTGACAATTCACATTCATAGCAACTCCAAATTTCTGAAATCTCCATTACACTTCTGGTTTCCCCCCTACAACTTCATGATCCTCCCTCCCATGGGCACACAGCCTGGCCTCCAGGGCCCTCTTTCAATATCTAGGTGGAAGTCTTCATGACCCTACAACTCTTGCACTCTCAATTCCTGTGAAACAAGCACCTTGTGGATGACACCAACACCTCCTTCTACATTAAACAAGAGTCTAACTCCCTTGGAAAATTGTTCCTGCATCCTCCAAGTGCCTGGACAACTGAACTGTGGCAAATACTTTCCTCTTTTGCCTTACAGGTAGTCCTGGGGTAATCTTCCCAGAGAAAATCATTTTTTTTCTTGTACCATTGAATGGGAAAAGGGCACAGTCTTGCTTATTTCTAAGATGTTCTCAAGACATCTTTTCTATACTTCTGTTTCCAAATAATTGGCTTTTTTTTTGCATTTTCATTTGAATAAAAACAATATTCCCTAAAAGAAAAGATAGAGACTTGAAATTAAATTAAACTTCTCAGAAGAAAAAGTACATAAGGCAAACAAGCACTTGAAAAAGTGTTCAACATTTTTGGCCATCATAGAAACGCAAATCAAAATCAAAACAACACTGAGATTTCTTCGCGCTACAGTGAAAAAGGCTTTCATAAATAACTAAAAAAAATTGGCTTCTTTTTAGTACGGAATCATGTGTTTGACTCCTGTGTTTGTGTGACATAAGTATTTTTGACAATAAATATTTTATCTATATTTGAAGTAGGCCTTTGAAAATATAATTTTGAAATTTAATAAATCAAAAATAAGATTATTTCACAATAAACTTAAATGAAGTGAGCAGAAGCCATAGAAAACAAACGTGAAATTTTATTTTGAAGTATTACATATATCTAGATACCTAAGTAAATTATATAGTTCTAGATAGTTATACTTAGATTCATAAAAATTGAAACTATTGATTTACAAATTATAATTTCAGATAGCTATTAATGCAACTTTGCTGCAATCCCAATATTCTGGAAGGCTGAAACAAGTGGTCTTGAGTTTGAGCCCAGCCTGAGCAATTTAATAATTTTGGAGACACCTTATGAAAATTTTTAAAAAAGTTTAGGAATTTAGTTTATATTGAGGACCCTGAATTCAGAGTCAGCATCTTTAGTTTTATCTAAAGAATGACTGTTGATTATTGATTGTTTTTCATACAATATGTGCTGAGAAAAGCAATCCTATATGGACAGTCTTTAACTTCCACTTGGTGAGTTAAGAATTGCCTTGGGAGCTAGGACATCTCTTAATCAGTGGATTAAAAACTAATATTATCTGGGTTGGGATTATGGGAATAACTTTATCTACAGGTTGTCCATGGCAAGCTCTTTTATATAGTGTGTGTGTGAGTGTGTGTGTGTGTGTATGACACCTGGCCAAGGACCTTTTACACCTGAAAGGGGTATGTGCTAGTCCACCGCTCTAATTCAAGTGCTGAGCAAGACCTCTGTGGCAGGTAACTGAGGTGACCTTTCCCAATCACTTTTCTAAGTAGAGCACATTCCATGCGGTGTTTTATGTGCTGTGTGATATTTTCTTTGGCGATGTAGACAAAGCGAGGAAAAGTTACCTTTGGGAAGTGATAACTGTAGCTCAGTTCTCTGTTTATCAATTAAAATAAAGTTTGTGTATATTGCCAAAAATGTGAAAAAGAAAAATATTAAAACTAAGCTTATAATATAGTAATAATATCAGAGAAAACAAGAACTAAAAATGTATAAAAGAAAATAAAGTCCAGAACCTGGTCAAATTTTATATCAAAATACATATAGAACAAAGACAGAAGTTCATGCAGTAGAGAAATTATATTAAAAGCTGTAAAAAATTGACTCTATAGAATAAACAATGTACACACTGAATCACACACTGAATCAAAAATACAAAAATAAAGTTTAAGTTGTGAAGTAATAAAATTTTGAAAATAAAACAAGAGAAAGTACCTTTATGTGTTCTTTAGGAGAGAAATTTGTAAAAAAATAAAAAGAACAAATGCAATCCAAAAAATTTGAAAGACTTATATACTTATATACTTAAATTTATAGTTTTCTATTATAAAGTAAAAGTCATAAATTCAGCAAAAATTGATTACGTATATATTTTGTAATGTAGGTTTGATCTGACAATTATAAAAGAGCTTATTAAGGGAAAAGAAAGGATGAATTACATAAAAAGAATGAATTTGTATTTTTATATTGATAATTATAGAAAGGAAATGAAATCGTATATTCTATTATGTACATTGGCAATCTCAAGCTGATGTAGTTAAAAATTATAGAGCAGAAGTCATAAATTAGTCTTTGTGACATTGAACTTTTCACACTTTTTTTTCAATGAAGTGTTGCATTGTGAATTTCTATAAATATTTGAGGATCTAAATATTTTATTTGAACTTTTTATGTCAGGTGTTTCCTGATGACAAAGGATTTGACCTCCCTATGAGGAAACATGTATACTAATTACATAAAATAGAAAGGTTAGGTGCATTCCACACTGTTCCTTTCTGATAGCTACTCCCTTTTCAAAATATTCTGCATCAGGAAATATTTAATTGCATAGAATACAATATTGTTTTGAAATGAGTAAACATACAAAATAGTTTCATGAAATAAAATTTCCTGAGATTATTGTAATTGCTAAGGCACTTTTACATTGTAAAAAAATACAGAAACTCAATATAAATTTTTTTGTGCTATACATTGTTTTGTAGAGGTAAAAGCAATAAGGTTTGAGATTTAAAAAATACATATTTGGAAGACAGAATTTATGTTGAATATTTATGTGTTTTCACTCTGCCAAGTAAGCTATCTAGAGAGTCCATTCCTCCAGGCTGCAACTTGTGGTCAATTATGTTAAGTCCTATTTGCTTTCAGAATTCCACTCACCCCTTGCTATGGATTTAACTCACATTTGAACTTTTTGCACAATAGCTACTTAGTTATTAATAACTCCTAAAAACTATATGAGATTTGTGGCTAGGGGAATAGAACAGTGGTTAAAGTGCCTGCCTAGCAAGCACAAGGCCCTGGGTTCGATTTCCTAGCACTACATAAACTGGGCAGAGTAGTGCAGTGGTGCCGTGGTGCATGAGGCAGGAGCGTTGCCACGAGTTCGAGGCCATCCTGAAAAGTGAAACCTTGCTTAAAAAAAAAAAAAAAAGTGAGATTTAAGCTTACCTATGCAGCTTGTGGCAATTGGAGAAATGTCAATTTGAGGCAATCAGGAACCATGCCTGGGTTAGGGTTTAAGCTTCTTCCTCTGGGAAAGCTCTTGTCTCCACATTTGTCTACAGACGCTGACTTGTGACACACCACAGATCTGCATCGCCGGTTCTCTCCTCCAGTCTCTGATTTCACTGTCTGCCCATCGTGAATCTTCATTCACCAATCTTCAGTCTCTGGTCTATAGTTCTTCGAACAACTGAGATCGGCAGCCGACTCTCATCGGCTGTCCTGCAGTTCCGGGTGGGAGTTCTGCTTTCCGGCCGAGTCGCTATCAGACACTCCAGCTCCCGCACGGGCAGGCCCCCATCTTGGACTCTCTATCCTCGGATCTGTAAGTCTTCTAAATAGGTCCCGTTTGTTATAATTTCTGTAAATTCTGCCTTTTGAAAGAACCCAGACTAATAAACGTCCTTATGTTAAGATTTAAAATATTGACATTTGTTTATGGGATTTCCAACCTTCAGTCTGTCATATTTCACTTTTTATATTTTTAATATTATAACAAAAATATAAAAAGGAATTTGTTAGTTATTTTTATTAACTATATTATACAGTTTATATGGAGCTCAGATACTGCCTCTTCGCAAAAAAGAGGAAAAAAATAGAGGAAAAAAAAGCCATATGGTGGAAATGCCTTCTAGAGAACAAAGACTTATGAAATATTTACTTTAAAAAATCATCATAGTGTCTGATACACAATTGGTGCTTGTGTTTCTTTATATCCTTTAATCACAACTTGATCACCCTTTCTTCATTTGATATGGATAAAATTATTTGTACTTTGGTTCTTACAAATTGGACTTTTAGTCTTACCACTCCAGCCTAAACTCTGAGATACAAATCAAAATATTTTAATTTTATGCATAAACCTGTGACTCAAGAAGTAACAATTCAAGACTGATGTGAACATCATTTCATATACAAAATTTTTCTTAGACTGTTGTAGCAATTTATACTGCCAATGAAAACACAACATAGCACACAGACTCACAGCAACATTGTTAAAATGAGGAGCAGGGAAGAGTGCCTTCATCATTATAGATCTCCTCGTTCATAAGTTTTCAAATCTTGCAGCCTAGAAACCTGGGAGTTTGCAGTTTTGTGCATGAGCACACCTTCTTTATATACTTACTTACTTTTCTCTTTTTTTACATTCATATATTCATTGCCACATCTACCATATCGTTATCTTTTTTCCTATCTGGAGTCTATGGCTTTCTGCAGTGAATTGCACATTAAGTGAGTAATGATGTAATAGAGTGAAAATCTACTCAGAGTTTAAGAGGAAAGTTTTGGAAAGCTTGTTGTTAAGAAAATCCCCTATGAAATAAATGTCAGAAGTTATATTCACACATCTCATTAAGAGAATCAGAAAGCAAAGAAGAATACAAAGAGCCTCAACTTTAATGTATGAGAAATCATTTCTTACAAAATTGTTTAATGCAAAATTGAGGCAAATCTCTATATAAGAATACATGTTCATTGATAGGCAATAAAGGAGCAAAATTTGAATTCATTTTCAAAATTGCTCAATAATTTTTATGTGTTTAGTCAAATCTATTAAGGATTTGGAGCAAGATGTAGGAGGCAGCTTTGCTCAAGCCTAAGATGAGGATTGGGTAAGAGTACTTCATAGGTAGTTAGACAGTTCTGTGTGGAATGCTGGGTCATTGCTTCTTGTAAAAAAGTCACAGCATTTAAGACATATAAACAAGTTAAGAGACCCGGTGTAAGATACTTTAGCTTTGTTTCAACTTCTGAATTATTGTTTTGTTAGCTGCATCTTTATTTTCTGATACTAAGGTATAATTTTTAATGTGGTATCATAAAAGCTAAAAACAAACAAACAAACAAACAAACAAAAAAAAAACAAGAACTATGGGCCAGGTTGTGGTACTGTTGTGGGAATCTTGTCTGGCATGGCTAATGTCTTAAGCACTGTCCCCAGTACTGTCAAAAGTATGACAAAAAATCACTAAGTAATTTCAGTTATTCAAAAACCTTTTCAAATTGTAGAGATAAAATTAGAGGATTTGAGAATTGACATGTGAGGTTTATTTTTTTTTTCAGAGATCTCCTTCCTTTAAAAAAAAAAGGAATTCCACTCTTTACAATAAACTACTAGCCTCTGAAATTATTGAAGGCTTGTTTTAGTAGGTTATTTTATTTGCAAAAGTGGCTAATTCCCAGACTGACACATTTAGAGTCCACAGCTGACAACAGATGGCTAAATATTTTACCTCAATTGGCAATGTTACTATTTGTCTAATGAGGTCTGTGAAATAAGCATTTCAATAAAGCCCAAATAGGATGCATTTGAAGGGGCCACCAGCAAGTCATTTCCATATGGAAAATGTATAAATTCTTCCATAGGACACATTTATTTCTGTTTTTCAGTAAATATCTAAAGAAAATAGTTCAAGATTCTTGAAACTTTGAGGAGTCCATTGGCATAAATGCAAGACTCCTAATACGATCACATGTTGAGATTCAGAGACAGAAAGCGGTGAGAGACAGAGCCAGAGAGAGTCAATAAGCAGGGAAAAAGTGTAGAAGGAAAAAAGAAAAAGAAGTGGTCAAACAGCCGACAGAACAAAACTTTGCAGACCACAACACTACAGTGAAGTTTCAAAATATTTTTTTTTAGTACTAAGAAATACACAGTGAATGGGACAACACTTTTTCCAAAATCATAATGACCAATAACCTTTATTAAAATGATTTGCCATATTTTTGCTGGAAGAACTGAGATATTACAAAATGAGTGTCATGTGAAACTGTTCTAGAATACTTTAAATTGCTTTCCTTTCTTGGAGATCTTAACAAAGAAATTGCCACTGACTTACCTTTTGATAAGGTATTTTTATTGGCTTGCCATTACTGATCAAACTAGTACCAAAAATTTGGTAGGGTCCAGGGCGGCATTGACATGTGTTCCAATCTGTGTGGCATTTTCAGCGTGTTGTAAAGCAGCCCTTCTCCATCACATATAGGTTGTTGCAGAAAGACCCCTGGTGATCAGAGCAGCAGTGGGTGTTTCCTCAGCATCTTTACAGGAAAATCAAGACAAAGAGAACACGTAACCCTTAGTCAAAGAAGCTGCCTATATAAGAAGCAGAGAGAGAATCAAGTAGAAAGCAGAGAATCAAGTAGAGAAGAATAAGCCAAAGTACTAACTTCGGTTCTTATCTATTGTTACACTTAAAGTTAAATATTTCCAAGGAAAACAGAGTAAATAGCAGGGCCATCAGTTTCCACTTTGAAGGTCCCATAAGACTTTGTGTGTTTCACCTGCTTCCTGGCAGGTTGACCTTTGCTGATCCCTTTGCCTGTCGTCTTGCCTACTGTCTCTCCTCAGATGCGTTGGCTTCTTAAGACAATAACAGCCTTCCTGCTACCTTCACTGAGGGTTCTGGGTTGGAGATATTATACATAGTGTAAGTTTGAGTACTTGATGTGAAAGCTCTTTAATTTCATCCTCTTCTCCTTTTTCTTCTTCAGTCATTTTCTTCTACTTCCTCCTTTTCCTCATCCTCCATTTCCTCTTTCTCTTCCTTATGCTTTTCCTTCTTTTCTGGATTGCCTGAAAACCACGTTGTGCTGCTAAGATTAAGCAACAACTTGGTCCTCCCATCTTCCAGCCTTTCACTAACTTAAGTATGCATAGTGACAGAGAAGGCAGGGACCAGCCTGTTGAAGAACAGAGGTGATTTTTGGTCTGTTTTTCTATTTAGCAATAAAATTTATAAACTGTCTTGATAAACAGCTAATAAAAACAATTAGAGAACTTATGTGATCTCAGGATACACCACTACACCCAGTGAGGCAGAAACATCTTCAAGTAAGATCATTAACAACCCCTCCCCACCGGGCTCAAACACCCTTAGTTTTTTTTTTTTTTTTTAATTATGGGAAGATGAGAATGATTTATCCTTTGTTTCCCTGACTCATCATACTTATAATGTGGTGGACACTTCCCATCAAGCTTTAAATTTTTTTTTTTAATCAAAGGAGAAAAAAAATGCCCTCTGGGTACAGAATTCTGCAGAACAGTTATCTCCCAACCTTGTGCTACGTACTGTAAAGTAAAAACACATCGCTAATTTCTCAACACAAGAAGACTTTCATTGAGTAATCTTGCCTGGAGAGCGAGGCAAGTCTATCATGGGAGGCTGTGCAACTACTCAATGAAATCAGCTTCACCCATGATCTGAATAAGGAAGCACTAGATGGCATTGTACTGAAAAAAAATATGTGACACAGGTTCTACACTCATTGTTATTTGCATGTAAGTTCGCCAGATACTAATGAGGAACAGTATCTATTCAAAAGCAGCCTCTTCCTCCTCCCACGAAGGGGATTCAAAAGGGAGAATGGGAATGGGAAGAGTAGAGAAGGACAACTTGAGGGAAGTGTTAATGATTGTCTTTAATTCTCGCATTTCTTCTCATATTTTGCAGACTTTTAGTTTTGATTATGCATATTATTATTTTTCTGCCTTAAAATATTAATATCATAAATACTGTTAATCCTCAGAAATATAATAATGTACTCAACCGAAATGAACCATCATTGGCCATTGCAACATGAGTTTCTCATGTATTGATTGTAAAATTGGCAGAAAAATATTGGCTCTACAAGGGAAAGATTTATTATCAATATCCCTAGCTTTGTGTATTTTTGTATTATCAAAGCGAATGATGATTTGGATGAAATCCTAGAGCCAATACCACCCATGCTAACTCAACTGTAGAATCTTACATTTGGAAAAGCTGTTTATTTTCTGGCATTCCTGGTGAGTAGAGAGCTAGGACGAAGATGTCTTTTGATTCTTTGTCTCCCATCTGAGGACTGTAGGCCAATAGACCTTCCTCTGGCCTGTTAATGCCATTGGGACATATGAGACCCTCCATTTGCCTTGCCATATTTGTTGCGGTAAAAAATGAAAAAAAAAAAACTTTTTAATCTAACAAAACTTTCCCACAAAGGAAATTGTAATTCATGTTAAAATTATTAGGACATATTAATTGTAAAAATCAATGATTTTAATTGTGACATTTCTATAGTCTGGTTTCTATTTGGGATGTTTATTTATTATTTATTTATTGGTTTCCATGTAAGAGAGAAAATATTGCAAGCTTATTTCTATATCTGATTTATTTAAAAGAATATTTTCCAATTCCACTCATCCATTTTCTAATAAGTTATAATACTTTCATTCTTCTTTCTAACATTCCACTATGTATATATTGACCATATTTTCTTTATGTATCCCTATGTCCCTATGTGATGGACATCTACATTGATATTGTTAAAGAATAGATGTTTACTTAGAAACAAAGGACAAAGAGGTAAAACTTCCATTACCTGGGAGGAAGTCCTGAGTTAATTGCCCCTTTGACTGATTTTATAGTTGGCTATGTTGAGTAGTGCTTTAAGCTAGAATATAACATGTTAAAGAGAATGTTAAGACTGGGAGAAAGTATATTATTTTATGTAGCCAAATATATACAAAATTCTCAAGATAATTAGTGCTCAGCTAATATGAAAAGCTGATGACTTTTGTGAGTAGGTGTGCTGCCAAGTTCCAACACTTTTGGGTTCTGAACCAAGTTCTTGTCTCGATGAGCTTGAAATATGAGTAGCAGACGAAGTGAGGGACGTTGTGAAGAGAACAATTTATTGGGAAAAATACAAAAGGGGAAATAGATGAAGTTGAACCTTCTGCAAGTCATAAGAGGCATCCTGAAATATGGGTTGACTATGCGGCTGGCTTTCTAGAGCTTTTAAAGGTGAGCAAGGGTAAGGGCTTGTACTATGCTAAGCAGCTCAGTTGCCAAGGCTGGTTGCTATGTTCTTCATTCTTAAACAGCTGCGGCAGCCCAAGCTTAAGCAGCTTTGAAAGTTCTGTACCCCTAAGTTCTTTCACTCTGTTTTCTGGAGACTCAGGCAAGGCTAGAGCTTTCCCAGGAAGAAGCTGCAACAATGTCGTTTCTTTCTTTCTTTACTAAGTTCAAGTTTTCAACCTGGCTGCCTACACCCAGGGTAGGTGTCCCTTCCTCACTTCCTGGCCCATAAGTCAATAACACACAACTGATGGCTTTACCCTGGGGCCCCCAAATATCAGTAAATTGACACAATTTCTCAGGGTTAAGCCCCAAGTATCCACTCCTCCCAGTGAGACCCTACCCCACATAGTTGCAAAGTTATCCCACAACATGCAAAAACATGAGGCTTTTGGTGGACTCTAAAACACAGCACTTTCACAATATGTATATGATACAAGTTGTTCATCCATGTATTGCCTACAGAGTATTAGAATTGTTTCCAGGATTCATTTATTATGAATAAAGTTGCTATAAACATCCTTTCAATCATCGGAACCGTGCATTATTTTGTAGTAGTGGAGGAATACAGACTTTTCAGCAAAGTGTAGGAAAGTTCTTGAGAAACAGATATTTCTCAAATAATAGTTACTTCTAGCTATGAAATACCATATGGTCTAATTATTTCTACATCTCTTAAAAGGTTCAAGTAGAAATGAAAACAATCTGAAGGGTATTTTTTTGCATTTGTGCAATTTAGTCCAGTTATTTTCTTAGCATATTTCAACTAATAAATGAGATGATTATGTTATAGTATACTTTGCACATTTATTTTGTATTCTAAAACATGTAATTTATCTAATATAAATCATATGTTTCATAGACAAATACACTAAGATATAATAGTATTCAAACAATGGAATTCAAATATTAATCATATTGAGAAAATTTATACATGTATCATTAAGTTTGGGGTAGTGATTGGTACATTCAAATTAATTTACACAAAAGTTTACACAAAGAACACATTTTGCAATGTTTACATGTCTGCTATTTAGAAGGAACTATAATGTTTCTAATATTAAGGGAGGTTACACATCACTAAATTGTACAATTTGATTTTTATTGATTGTCAAAATTTAGCCTAGATGAATGCATCTTATGAGGTTCATGTTGTACATCTATACTGTTCCTCAAGAATTTTTTTTTAACCTTAACTTGTAGTTTACACATGCAAAGATCCTATACCTGTGTATCATATTAAGGAAAAGAATAGTAGATTGTAACAAATGACCCCTATGATCCATACCCATAAAAATTGAAATCTACAAAAATGTTGAAATATGATTTAGTAAACTTTAGTTTTAGTTTTAGTTTTTATGTTTTCCTCACAACATCAAATTGTAAAAAAAAAAAAAAAAAAAATGTTACTTAACAGAGTGACTTTGGTCCATGTGACTCTCTTTTCAAAATGAGCTGGTAATGTGCCTTACCAGTTGGGTTTTTGCCACTGATTCTAACTACAGAAAAGAACTCTCAAAAAGTGCAATTGCTCTGTGAGAGTCCTCTGTGGGAAGTAGAAATGAACAATGTGTTGAAATGTAAATTACCTTCAGAATTTTACAAATTCTGCTCTACAGGGATTTGACTTTTCAAGGAAATCTATATTTACTGCTCCACTTGTTAAACTGTAACTCCCTGGGCCAAGATTTGTCCAATGATGAGAACTGTCGCTACAGGGCTGCTCTGGCAAGTTCCCACCCGCCCCATCAGATGGCACCCCTTTCAACCTAGTGAGAAAAGAGTGTGAACACGGTGTGCAGAAGACTGCAAAAATGCAAGTTTAAAAATATTTCTCATGAGTTTTTAATGTTAACATGTGAACAACCATTGTAATTCAGAAGAAAGTAGAAACTAAATATTCATCCCATTGAGTACCTCTCATCTCCTCCTCCACAGATGAAACCTGATGTATTTATAATGATAAATTTTGAATTTGAATATAATTTAAAAGGTAAATTTTTTAGAAGAATAATAACTTGTTTCTATCATACTGATGTTGTGGAAATAATGTCCAGATTAGTACTAGACTACTTGAACCTGAGGAACATTTCCTTTGACCACCAGATGTTATAGATTCTTAGCCCTTGCTTGATAGTGTGTGTTATGGTTATTGACTGGGTTTAATGAAATTCCGTAAGTGTTTCTAAGAAACCCATAGTATCCCTGAATTGTAGGAGAAGCTAGTGGTTGACATAGGAAAGGGAAGTTATGCCCTTTCAATATGATTTTTACTGTCAACCAAAATATCTGGTTGGCTTGCTTCAGTTTGGTTCATTCACGATAATTTCATATAAAAAGAAAATGTATAGTAAACATATGGGTATATAGTTTGTCTCAGTTACTTTTTTGTTGCTGTGACTCAATATCTGACATCTACTAATTCAGGGGAGAAAAGGTTTATCTTAGCTTACGGTTACAGAAGTCACAGTCCATTCAGGCGCTGCCGGCAGCAACGGAAGTACATGGCAGAAGCATAAGTGGAGATGGCTTCTCAGAACATCACAAACAGGAAGACAAGTCAAGGCAAATTGAGACTAATTTTCCATGGAAGGCACAAAGCAGCTTTTATATCCTTTCAGGTCTCATCCTAGGGATCAGACCCTCCTGGATACAGGTGTGGAAGATGTGGTAAGACCCCACTACACGCTTGTAATCCAATTGACATGCCTGTAATCCATTTTGCATGCCTGTAATCTATCCCTCGAGACTAGGCCTTAATCTCCCAATAGCACATACTTCCATAGACAATCAATAGCGTTCAAATACATGAGACTTTTGGAGATACAAATACAATCCAGATACAAACCACAATACAGTTCATACGTAGACACATATTACACACATTAATTGCATATTTTGTCATTGATATCCCAACATTACATGTAAAGAAATCAATCACCTTCTATGGCACTATTAAAACTTAAAATATCTTCAATTATAGAAAAAAAATATCTATTGGATTTGTTTATCTGGCTATAAATTTAGTTTAGATTTAGCTAATTATTATGGATTTGTAAGCTTTTATTATGTAATTAGGTTTCTATTGTTACTTATAATTGTTATCTGAATCACAAGTAAGATAAACCATAAAACATTCTGAAACACATGCATAATATGACTATACATATATTCCTATGGTCATTATAAATAGAATAGGAATGCTAATTGTAGATGCACAGTAAGCCACAGGCAAGCTATCTTAACAGTATAAGCAAGAGTGACTGTGGCTTAAAAAATATGGCAATAAAGGGTGATGAAGAATAGGTAGGTTATACATATATTTTGGAAAAAATGACTAAATTAAAAAAAAACATGACGTGAGGCAGCTTTCTAGATACTGATAAGATGAAAAAATACGAGGCACATATTAGACACAGAACAAACAGAACTTGCAGGTTTGATAATTACTGGATGAGAGAGGGGTAACAGGATAGAAGTAAGAATGGTGCAGAGAATGATGATAGCTTTAAATAAGATTTTGAAAGCAGGAAAAACAAGTTTTTGTGTATTTGATTTTGCAGAGTTTGTAATTGAGCCCAGGACTTTGCACCGGCTAGGTGGACACCCACCCTCCAGGCTAATACTAACCCAAGATAAATTTTATAGAAGGAAATTTATTTACAATATATCTTTAGCTACAAAGTTAGTCATTACATTTAGCAAGTTATCATCAGTTAGCACTTCTAAATTTTGTAGGTGATGCTGGGGTCCTAAGCATATTAGACAAATGCTCTGCCACTAAGGTGTACCCCTTCTTTAACTATTCTTTAAAAATAGCTTTAAGAATAAATTTTCCTGAAAAATTACTGTTTTGAATAGGGTAGATTATACTTATGAGATAATTTGGTTCAGATCAGCTGGACTCAATTTCCACTTGATAGTATTTTGTTAGTAGATTTTGAAATCAGCATCTTTGCCCTCTACTAGCAAAATGGGCTCAAAAAACAAAACCAAAGAAACAAAAAAAATAATAAAAGGCTAGCTTAGAGGGAAAGATAAGAAGTAAAATAATAATAATAATAATAATAATAATAATAATAACGCTAAGTTTACAAAGCAATATGAATTTCCTTCATACATATATACATTCTCAAGTAATTTAAGAAAGTGAGATCCTATTTTTAATATAAAGAGTATTACTTAAACTTTATATATTTAATATTCAAAAGTAACTCCCTTGTTAAAAATCTAACTTTGGTGAAATAAGCTAAATAAAAATGACATTGGGTGAATACCCAAAAGACTGAGAAGATATTGTGTCATACTCTTGTCTCTATCTCTTAACTATATTTAATTAAGAAACATCTTGAATTTTTTTAAAAAAGTTTTAAAACTGTGCATTCTGAATACACACATAAACACATGTGCATATGTATACTTATACACACACAGGCATACTAACCTTCACAGAGTTCTCATGAACCCAAAACCTGGACTGGTAATAACAGAATAATTCTGTAAAATAAAAGTTTCTTCAAAATTATGATCATTTCTTCAAGCAATAGAGAACAATTTTTCACTGTTTCCTAGAATAATTAGGTATGCAATATTTTTCTCTTCAGTGTATCCCCTTGTATAATATCCTTTTCAAACCTTCAAATCACTGGCTTATAATTCATAGGCTAGTGTTTTAAGCTGGGCTCAGGTGGGTGATTCACGTGGCATTGACACAGGGCTTCATCTTCCCTGTGGTCAACTGTGGAAATGGAGCACGCAGCTCCGTGACTCAGCATAAACTACCATATTGCTACAAGTGTCCGTCTTTTTCACAAGTTATTTCACCACCTTTAGGCTAGCCTAGATTTGTTCTCATTGCAGAGGCACAGAATTGTGAAATCCAAGTAAAAATATCAGTGGAAGAATCCGAAGTTTAAAGCAGCACATCAACACTAGAGCAAATGGTAGACCAAATTAAGTTACAAAGTCAGCCTAGAGTCAGAGTAGAAACAAAGTAGATGCGTTTGGACAAAGGCTATGGATAAACTTAGGCTAAAAACTGAAACCATCAATATGATTGATAAAATAAACTCTAATATAAGTCAGAGTGAGTCCTCCCTGCTCAGCTGACTTATGTCCTAATATTCTCTTGGCAGAAACCTCAGAAACAGACTCAGAAATGTGCCCTCCCAATTTTCTGGACATTTTTTGGACTAGTCATGTTGACAATCAAGATTAAACACCAGAAAATCTGTTGTAATTTTTATCTTTTACAGCTGGAAGGTACTAAGAACATTCATTCAAATTAAATGGAGCTGGAGTTTGAATTTTCACTGGATTTAACTACATGTGGTTACGTATCACTCTGACCATTTTCTTTTTATCAAATTAAGGAGAAGGATGAAAATGTTTCAGCTTGCTACAACTTGAGTGTGGGTGATTTTTAAGTTTGTTTCTCTACTCGCTTTGGTACTCATTTGATTAGTCATAGGTGTTGTTGTGTTGCCTGCCTTTAATTCTTTATGCTGAGACAGTATTTTTAGCAGATAGAGATATATAACTTAGTATGCAAAAGCTATGGAAATCCGTGTTGTGTATGCCACTGGGGTCTGCTAGACTTTGATTTTTGTAAGCATCTAATCCATATCTATTTGATTAGGTTTTAATGTGCTTTTTTTCCAAGATAAATGCATTTTCTATGAGAGTGAAATTTACACATTTAATAACAAAGCTTATTAGTTTTAGACAACATATAGTTATAAGACCCAAATTTTAAAACTACGATTATTTTAAAATTATTTTTTCATACTTGATGTGAAAGGTTATTCAAATAGCTGTCATCCTTACTGTAATAACCATTATTGAAATTACTATCTGCTGAGGTTTTCCTCTTCCATGAATTAATATTTCTGGTATTATCTCCCCAACTTCCTTGCTTTCTAAAATGTAAACTTCTAAATGAAAGTTAGAAAGAGAAAATAAATAGATATAATAAAGTATTTTAAGTCAAAGAAATGATGTATATTTTCAAAAAAGACATATTCACCAGAGGATATACAGAGCAAATTATCTTATATACCAAAAGTTAGTCATCCTAATCACTATTGTATAAATGTTTTTGCACAAATTAAAGGTTTTTAAATTTATTTTTGTCAAAATCTTGTTTTTTAATAAATATACATCAATGACACAAATTTTAATAGATCTTTAACATTTTACTAAGTTTTTATTTAATAATGTTACACATCAGATCTCTAAAACTTATAGCTTAAACAATAAATATAATCATTTTCTGCAATGCTTATAGATTATATAGACTCAGCTCTAAGTTTAGTTGTGGTATAGACTGAACTGTAAGCTGTGGGGTAATCCTGGTCATTTGTATACTACAAGTGTCTTTATTACGGAATTCAGACTAAATATCAGGTCTTTAGCATAAAATACTAAAGTTACCCGAGATAAAGATGAGAAACATCAATTGTTTCTTAAGCTTATGATCTTATAGGGTTGGAGAAATGGTACAGTGATTAAAGCACTGACCTTACAAGACCCCTAGTTTGATTCCTTAGCATCACATAAAACCAGACACGGTGGCGCATGCTTGCAATCCCAGCAAGTGCAAGGGAGGATGAGACAGCGGGATTGTTGTGAGTCCAAGGCTAGTTTGGGCTACATAGAGTGTTAGGACTAGTTTGGGCTACAGACTGAGACCCTGTCTCAATAAATAAATAAAAAGAACACTCACACACAATATTGACATTCAACCCACTGGTCATGTGGTTGTATCTCAACACAATTGAGTTAAACCACATGACACTGTTTGGTTCTGGAATGCTGCCAAAAGCTTCATGTAGTTGGAAAGTGATTTGATTACAAAGTTAATTGGATCAAGAAGATTGATATATTGATTTCATACTCTGTGAGGAGGTGTGACTCATGTGGGACAGACAGACCACTGAGGATGTGGCTTAGAAAGAATATACTTCTAACCCCTCTTCTCTCTGAACTCTCTCTGTTACCTGAGCAAGATAGAACAAATAACTTTTTTTTTCCTCTAGGAGCTCTATATGCCCTTACCCTACTGTCAGCAGTTCATGAATGCCCTCAGACCTGCTGAAAATGCGAGCTAAATAAACCTCTCCTCTCATGAGCTGCATGTAAGACAATGTGTCCCAGTGTGAGAGTTGGGCAGATTACCTCAACTTGAGGCAATTAGAAACCACCCCTGGATTAGGGTTTGGGAACCACACCTAGATTGGGAATTGAGAACCAGCCTGGATTACGGCGTGAGTGATGTCAGGGCTGGCAAATGAGGGAAAAGCACCCACGGAATTTTGGGAGACCCAACTTGGAACTTGAACTGTATAAAAGGAAGGAAGAAGAAAAATTGTTTCAGCTTCTTCCTCTGGGAAAGCTTTCACCTTTGCACTTGTCTATGGAAGCTGACTTACTAAACTCTTCAGATCTGCATCACAGATTGGTTCCAGTTTCAACTTTCACCTGTCTGCCTGTTGCTGATCTTCAGTCGCTGATATTCAGTCTCTGGTCTTCACCATTGCCCTCTGAACAACCAAGATCTGCAGCAGACCCTCTCTGGCTGTCCGGCAGTCCCCAACACGAGTTCTACTTTGCGGCTGAGCAGCCACCAAGCATTCGAGCTCTTGCACGTTCAGGCCGCCACCTTGGACTATCTCTAGCCTCCTATTTGTAAGCCTTCTAATTAGACCCTTTTTGTTATGATTTCTGTAAGTTCTGCTTCTTGAAAAAACCCAAACTAATACATCAAGTGATGAAAAAGTGGCAAAGGTGTGTTTCCGTAGTAAAGTTAGAAGAAAAAATATTTAAGAATCTAAAATGTTTAAAATCTTATTATACAGCTTTTTTTTTCAATGTAGTGATAATTGTTTTGAGTGATTCCAATTTTTCATTGTTATAAACTAAATATTTCTACATACCCTTGTAATTTGGGGATAGCTTGTTTAATTAACAGTATATGTGCTTTGATAAGATGGCAGAAAGTTAAGGTACCAGTGCTCATGGTCACATTACCTGGTTTTGCCTGCAAAAACCTATTAGAAAATAGTCCTATACAGTCAACTGTATATTATTTATTAGTATTTTGTGACACAGCAGATTTTAGCTAATATAATCCAGGTGTCTAAAATCTTAAAATATTAACCAACTGATGCTTCAGAAAAAGAACAGGTCACCCCTAAGCTGTAAACATACTTTTTGGGAAGGTTAATTACATTTGTCAACTTGATCAGGCTAGAGTGTGCCCAAGAAGCTGGCAGGACTTTATTTTTTGGGTGTGTCTGTGAGAATGTTTCGGGTCAACGGTAACATTTGAATCAGTAGGACACTTAGTGAAGATCACTCTCACTGTGGAGAGTATGGGTGGGCACTATCCAAACTATTAGAGGTCTGATATAAAAAGAAAAGACAAATTTGGTCTCTCTGCTTAAACTTATAGGAGGTGTATCATATTTTGTGCTTGGATGTCAATGCTTTTAGCTCTCAGTCTTTAGGACTCAGACCAGGACTTTTTTCCAGTGGTGCCACTACACCTCAATTCTTTGGATTTGGACTAGAGCTATACAATCAGTTTCTGGGACCTTCTAGCTTGGCAGATTGTGGATTGCATTGCCTACATAATCATTTGAGCTAATATATCTATATTGCTTACTGCTTTTGTTTTGCTAAAGAGCCCTCTAATTTTACATGGCAGCTGTAAAAATTTTA
Organism: Ctenodactylus gundi; assembly: GCA_004027205.1. Taxonomy (NCBI): domain Eukaryota; kingdom Metazoa; phylum Chordata; class Mammalia; order Rodentia; family Ctenodactylidae; genus Ctenodactylus; species Ctenodactylus gundi. The sequence goes on along the minus strand of PVKB01002379.1, from coordinate 85,895 downwards.
CATGGCAATGTCATGGGTTTACTGTGCCTTGCTATTCAAAAAGGAGACTGAAAGAATTCTGAAATATTGGCTTTGGCTTTAGGATCTGGCAGTGAGCAGAGGTGAGAGGCAGAGAGAAATCTGCTATACAAAGCTGAAAATGTAGTGAGCTAACTATTTCTGGAGAGTTCCTGGAAAATGACTGGTTTTATGCAGTATTTCTACAGGTTTGCACCTACTAACACATTGCTACATGTTTCTAGAAATTCTTCAGAGGTAAGTTAGCTTTCTATTTATCTCTTCTGTCTATCCACTTTTTCATTTCAAGAATGTGTCAATGTAAAATTAGTCAAAGAAAGGAGACATGAGTTCTCAGTGATGAGTGTCAGACTTGTTGGGGATTTTTCTTTATTTCCTTAGCTGTCTTATTTGATTATGTTAGAATAGACCTTTTTCATTTAAAATGAAAACCCTGCCAATTAACTTTTAAAATATCCTGTTTTGATCGTAGATCCCAGAGATATGGAACATATTCTGCATTGTATTTTTTGTTTGGTGCAGTAGCTTAATCTGGGTTTACATCTTTTTAAAAATAATCTCTTTTTACTTCTGAAAATTTCAGATATTGCCATATAACTAATGTTAATCTCATTTTAAAATTCTGGCAAATAAAATAATTTTACTTGACAGAGTTAGAAGGAGACGGCGGCAAGGCTCACACTTTTTCTATTTATGCTTTTCTTCCTAAGGATGCAGGATTTATCTTTTTTTTTTTAAGTTTCTCATGAGATTACTCTCATATGCATTTGCTCTGTTTTGATTAAGGTATCTGTACTAGTTTGGGTTCTTTCAAATGACAGAAATTACAGATTTTATCGCAAAAAGGTCTATTAGGAAGGCTTACAAATCCAAGGATAGAAGCGGTCCGCGCTGGCTGCTCAGTGGTGAAGTAGATCTCCCCTCTGGGACTGCAGGACAGCCGGGGAGGTGAGAGTCTGCTGTAGATCTCGGGTGAAGACGGGAGCCTGAAAATAGGCGGCTGAAGAGCAGCAACAGGCAGACAGGCACAAGTCGAGACTGGACAGAATCTGTGATGAAAATCTGTAGCGTGTAGCAAATCATTATCCATAGACATTTGTGCAGGCGAAGCTTTCCCAGAGGGCGAAGCTGTAGCAATCTTTCCTCTTTCTTTCTTTATACCGTTGGAGCTCCAGTTGGCCCGCCCACATCTGGGTGGTTGCCCTTCTCTCATTGGCCAGCCCACAAATCACTCACACTCTAATCCAGACCAGTTCTTAATCCCCAATCTAGGGTGGTTTATAAATCCTAATCCTAATGGGGGTGTGGTTCCTAATTCCCTCAAGTTGAAGGAATCCCTTCAATGGTCACATATATATGTATACATATACATATGTGTATATATATACACATATACGCACACATATGTAAAACAATGTCACAATGGATACATGGAGATTGAGAATTTCGCCCACATACATCATGCATATTGGGTAAACATTGCAATCATTTCCCCTCCCTATTATTGACATTCCAGCCCACTCCCTCATCTCCCAACTCCCAATATCTCACTATTTGATTCTATAAAATGCCTATATTCTGGGCTTCTCATATTAAAGAAACCATGCAATATTTAACCTGAATTTAACTCACTTCACTAAGCATGATGGTCTCAAGTTGCATCCGGTTACCCACAAAACCTTCAAATCTATCAGCCTTTATGGAAAAATAGTGGACCATTGTTTACATACACCACCATTTTTGTATCCATTGGTCTGTTGATGGATATTTCAGCATCGTCCACAATTTATCTCTTGTTAGTTGAGCTGTTATAAACTGAGGTAGGTATACATGTATCTCTATTACGCATTGATTTTAATTCTTCTGGAAAGCCACTCAGGAGAGGTATCACTGGATGAAGTGAAATATTTAGTTGCAGCCTTTTGTGGAATCTCCATACTGCTTTCCATGGAGAATTTTTCAAATATTTAAATGTACTCTCCTCTAATTTATAGCATATAGTTTTTTAAAAAATTGGAGCCATTAATATTCTTATTTTTTGCTTATGTAATGCAAGTGTGATTAAGTGTGATTAAGCTGTCTGTGTTTACAAGAGAAGCCCTGAAGAGTACGGCCAGACTTCGGTTGCTTGCGCTGCTTAATTTTAGTTTTCATAGGAGATAGTGGGCATGTAGGAAGTCAGGTATAAAAGAGAAAAAAGGATTTCCAGAAATGGGGAACTTCCTGGAAAGCAAGATTCAGGAGAATTTACAGGAATAACAGTTGAGTGTAATCCTGAGGGCCTGTGGCTGTCTAACCTCATTACCACAGATGGTTAAATGGTAGGTAGTTACAGAGACAAAAGGAGGAGAGACCTTCAGGGTGGAAGACCTGGTAAGGTGCTTAAAGGTGGAGAACATCAGCAACTGAACCTTGGAAACCAAGCAACCCTGAACAAGCTGCTCACTGGGTGACTCCTTTAGTCAGCTGACCTCTGAAAGTGCCTAGACAGTTAGCTATGGGGGCAGTCCCTTTTCAGTCTCCCTTTTAACTATTGTAAGATTTATCCCTCTTCTTTAACTTTTCCCAATACTTTTTCCCAAAGAAGAACCTGCTCTAAACCTTATCCACATAGCCTGCAATTTCACTCCCTAAATGATACAGAAATAAGCACGAAATATGAGCCAAAATGGCTTGGGGCCGTGGTTTGAATTTATGCTCCAACTTAATGCAATTTTATTGAGGCGAGTGATGGGACTGTTGTAGATTCCTGGGAATTATTGTAACATATTTGACTATTTTATTTGTTTTCTTTGAATAAGGTAACAGACCAAATGAGAATAAAGTTTTCTCACCTGATCAAACAGAAGACAGATAATTACCCCCATATCCCACTGATGACACCATTGGCCTTTATACCATTTTGTCTGGAATAAGTTTTCCTCCAAACCCATAAGATTTAAATTCACATTTCTCAATTTTAGTGGATTAGAAATATTAAGTCAGATTTTTTTCTTGTTTTGCCCTTTTTGTGATGTTTTTACTTAGATGCTGTGATAAGTAGAATAATAATAGTCTTTCAAAGATCTCATGATATAATTATTGGAAGCTGCTAACATTACCCAACAAATAAAAAGTGATTTGACATTTGGTCTTTTGATATTTGAAGTGCTGTTTGTGGGGATTTGTTACAAAATCTATGTTAATTATTTTTGACAATCATAAGAATGCAAGCACATACAAATAAATACTTCTGTTGAAATCAAGCCAATAATTAAATGTGAAAATAATCCCAAACTTTCTTCCACAATTTATCAATCAAGAAAATAGGATACATTTAATATGAAAAAGTGAAGCATTAACTTAAATACAATTATTTCTTTATATATAGCAGAGACACAGAGAGAGAAATGATGTTCAGTTGCTTATTTGTTATTCTCTTTAGGTAGATTAATCAGACGGAATATTTTTATGTATTTTGGTAATCTTTATCATTTCTGACAAGGAGTTTCATTGATTTCTGATTTTTTCTTATATGGAAATATATGTGGCTATAACTTCCTATGTTAACTTCATACTAATTTTGCTTCATAAGTAGATGCTCTGATGTTGTGCTGTTGTTATTATTGTGTCTCCTTGGGATTTCAATCTTTCATTACTTTGTTCCTCCTTTGTTTCTTAATGCTTAAATTATAGCTCTGTCCTCCTACGACATCCGTAGCTCTGTGGATTGCTTAGAGACGGAGAAAGTACAGTGTTTGTTTACTTCTCCGTGTCAGTGCCTCCGGTGTGCCGTTCATGATGCCACGGTGTGTGCTTCAAGTACGCTTCGTCTTGTGCAGCTTAAGTGTGAGTTAGAATACATTTACATGAAAAATAGAATTAAATTCAGCAGCACTTCCTCATTAAAACTTATGCACAGAAACTGATTTATGATGAATTGCAAGTAGAGTTTTCAGTGTTTCTTAGTCATATTTTATAGAAGAAATTGAATGGATTTCTATAAAACTATAGTCATTGACTAAACTTTTTATGAAGTTATTGTCACATCAAGAATTGTATAAAAGTATATAAAAAACACATGAAAATTGTTTATGTTTACCTTTGGGGAAGTAAAATTTCAATTCATTTCACATAATGAATATCACTCTGTTATATATAGCAGTGTATTTTCTTTTTCCAATATTTGTTTTTTATAGAAATTCAGATGTACTTGTGTTCATTTATAAATAATGACACTTTCATAATTTTTATATCATTTTTAAAATCTGACATATAATTTCCCATTCATATTGATCACTCCTGTTTCTTGCACATTACGGATGTCTTCTCAAGATCACCACAGTTGGGTTTCCTGTGACCTATGTACCCTGAATGTGTCCTTGAGGCCTCTCCTCCTTCCTTCTGAAAATGTCATATGATCAGGAAAGGCTTTTCTGAATACCCTCTAGGCAACATACCAGTGTTCTGTGTCTTCACTGTGTTCATATTTCAGTAGAGTATCTAACATACGCTCTTATTTGCAAAATTTTTGTCATCTTTTTCTTTACCCTTGCAGCCACTGTTTTCTATTCTTTCAAATCACAGAAAGGACAAAGAGTGGCTGTTATGTTTGCTGCTATAACCTTAAAATTTAAAACAAAACTAGGACAAATTGAGGACTCAATAATTTTAATTGGATCAATAAAAAGTTTAATTCATATTACTGTATCCACATGATACAACATACTATTTTGTATCTTTTCTAATAGTAAATAAAATTATCATGTAAATAATTTTCATGCCCTAAGTTTCCATTTTCCTCTGAAATTTGTATATTACATTATTGGAGCAAGTCCACTGGAATTTAAATACAGGGTCTCAACACTGCAACATGATCTATTCCTTATCTTTATTTTTATTTTAAGACAGGACCTTGCTAAGTCACTAAGTTTTCTAGGATAGGATTGAATTTACAGTCTTTCTACCTCAGCCTCTCAAAGTACTGGGAGTACAGACATGCACCACATTGCCCAGGTTTACAATATTTTCCAAAAAACAAGATTTCATTTTTTTAAAGCATCCTAAGTTTACTTTTTAATAGTTTTTCTTTATTAGATTTTAATTTTATTTGTGTAACTGATATCAAATGACAATTTATTGTTTTTAAATTTATATCTCCATAATTAGCATAAAATTTCATATTTATATTTTATTTAGATTTTCCTTTCATAAATCACACACCAATTATTTTCCTTCTCATTTATAAAAATCTTTAATATTTTGTGTAACCTTTTTTCATTGGCAGCAGTGTTTTGCAAACAGCTGCACTGAAATAGTGTCTTGTTTCTCAAATTTATCTGATATTTTTTGTTACATGACATAATTTGATTTACACAAGTACATTTATAGCTTGCTAAATTTAGATTTGTCACAATGTACCTTTTCAAGAGAACATTTTTCTACCTCATAGCCAAAAAATATAAAGACATATTTTCACTTAATTGTAGTTTGCAGTTTCTTCAACAAACTTGGAGTTTATAGTATAGGTTGATGTGGGGTGGAAGGCTCACTTAACTTTGTGTTTTATATTTAGAAAACCAGTTGTATCAGAATGATTCAGTATTTTAACAACTAGCCAAAACATGTGGAAATGTTACTTTAAGATTAAGTCATATTTATATGTATAAATTCTGCTCGGGATAATTAACTTTGTCTTAAAATATAAATGCCTAATTTTGTAATTATTCCTCGTCTTAAATACCATAAATACATAGTATTCTTTGGTGCATTGAGTTTCATTATGTTTTCTTCCACTTTATAAATTGCATTGACTATTTTGTTTCATATATAATTCTTTCGCATAGCTCTTAAACTCAGATGCCAGTCCATTTAGTTTGAAATTACATGCACAAACTAATTAAATCATAGAATACTAAAAATTCTATTATATAATAATGATATTTCCCTTGTTATTATTTAAACTCTCCTTTGTTAGTGTATTATAACTTTCCCATGAAGATTTTCACCAAATTTATTAATTTTCACTTCATGCTGAGATGGTGAGATTGAAGTTACCTTCTATGAATTATATCTCCCTTAAGCCCAAAGGTAACAAAATTCTAATACTTATTCAAATAATATGAAAAATTTGTGTCTTCTGATATATATTTAATAAACATGGTCCTCTCCACATATCTTTCACTGATAGGGTACAGTAAGTTTCATTTCTTCTCAATGTGAGGGTTTGTTGACTCAGAGCTTTGTGTTTATTTACATATAAGTGTTTAGTTCAGTTTTTGATGGCACATATTCATATTCAATATACTGGATTATTTTAAAATTATAATGAACTTCTATGTGTCTGGTTTTAGTTTTATGTTTATAAAGAATAACGTGAAAATTTTAAATGAAAATTTTAAAGAAGTCAGGTAAACAGCGATAAAACTAAAAGAGTATTTGAGAGGGTCTGAGAGATGAGAATCCTTACCAAAACATGCAAAGCATAATTATGAAGGATGAACAAGCCTAAAGTTCTCAGGTGCAATGTGAGACATACAGTGCGTGTAATGTATTTTACTTCAGATCTTTGCTGAGTTAATACATCATACCTACCTTAGTACCTCCCTACCTCACTATGTGAAGGTGGATATATGAATATATATAACTAATAACAATATTCATATTCATAAATGTATCTCATAACATCACATGCATAAATTACAATCACACAATACATTTTAAGTGTATGAAAATGTATTTGTATAAACACACATCCAGAATATTAATAAGAATTAATTGCTTTCATTTTGCTTTCAAATTTTTGGAGAAATAAATTTTTTGAAGAGCCATATTTTTTATTTTAATAACCTCCAAATTCCACTTTTGTCCTATTTTTTACTCATGAAAGACTAATGACAGCTAAATTATTGGTATATTGTCAAATCATTTCTGAAGAGATTTTAAGATGATATTCACTAACTTAACAATTATTTATTGAGCATTTTAGTTGTGTCTGGCTGTTTTAATTTGACATATGTTGACAAGCAGGACAAAAACTTTGTCTCATTGAGTTTACATATGAATCGAATAGGGAAGTTACAAAATAAAAATTATTAAGACATATACATTTTAGATTATTAAATGTTTTAAGTGAATGCTGTATGTAAAAAAAGTGTTTCCTAGAGAAAAACGTGCTTGTATCATGTTGATCAGTGCTTAAATGTTATTCAAAAACTAAATCCACTTCATGAATAATTTAATAATGATATATATGGGCTGTATTACTATTAATACTGTGTAAATAATTCCAAAAACAAATGGCTTAAAAACTTATTTTTTATGGTCTGATAAACCAAAATAGGTTCGGATTGATTTTGTCTGGAGAGGGTCTGGCTGTTATACAATACCCTCAAAAACAATATTTTCACCCTAAAGTTGGTCATAATTCTCCAGTATGCTACCCAGGAATTTTCTCATAAAAAATGATGGATAACAAAGTGTGCAAGTGCTTTTGACAGTCTCTAGTTGACTTAATTTCACTGTTGTCTCATTGATAAAAACAAGTCACTTCACCAAGCTACTAAAGAATACAGACCAATAAAATCATGGTAATTTAGCCAGGCAATTCATCTTTTAAAGTAAACCTATATGCCAAAAGTTACCTGAATTTTGGTCATGGCCAGGAACTTCGTTAATGAAGAATAAATAATACAATCTAGTGAAGCACTCAGAATTAGTATAGTGTAGAGGCAATTATGCCAACAGGCTCAATTACTTAATTTAATTCCACATGTATTTATAAATAGTAAATAACAGATATTACAAGATGGTATGAAAACTATGATATGTATTATCATATGATGCCTTTTTTAGACAAGCACTAGCAAAAAGTTTCTGCAAACTAATTTGTTGAATTGTAATAACTATATAGTAGGGAGAAAATGATGAAATAAATCCAATGGCATGCTCTTAGGAAGATATCCAAATTAAAAATGGCCTTGAGAAATGTTGTGCTACATCCTGAAGTTTTCTAAATGGTAAAAATATGAATCGCATATTCCTTAGAAAAATAAGTAACACTGTGGTTCAGGGCAAGGATGTTTTAGTAAAATAAAACGTTTTTTAACAGTGAAGTATGCGGTGGTACCTGCCTATAATTCCAGCATTCTGATGGACTGAGGGAAGAGAATTGTGAGTTTAAAATCAAACAGGGCCAATTAATGGATTAAAAACAACAACAACAACAACAAAAATAAAAGAAAATGTTTCTGAACAAACAAGCAAATAAAAAAGTTTGAGGATGTAGCTCAGTGTAAAAGCCCTGGATTCAATACTCACGCTACCAAAAAAAAAAAAAAAAGTAACATGTCTGTTTCTACATGGCCAAGGAATGGCATATTTCTTATCAAAGAGGTGAAAGTGAACATCTGAGTTGAAGTTTCAAGAGAGCTATGGATTTTTGGTTCAAAGAGACAAACAATTCTCCTTTACAACTTAAAAAATGCAAGATATTTTAACTGAATTCTAGAAATGTTTGGTGAAACAAATTAACTGACATCTAATTATTGGAAAGGTATGCCAAGTTAATGAATTGGAAGAATAAAATTGTCACAAAGTTAATTTTGTCAAACTATACCTATAAACTCAATGCAGACCTACTAAATTTCAACTGGAATTTTCTTAAACAACAGTAACAAGTTGAAAAAAATTAATAGCATTGTATAAATACACCATACTAGCCAAACAACCTTAAAAACAAATCTTAACTTTTAAATTTTAGAGAAAATTCCAATAAACAAAATGATAAACTAGGAAAAGAAAAAAGAGCAATGAAGGAGAAGAAATTATCCATAATATGGATAAAAGTTCACATTTTCATAGTGAAATTACCTTGATGAAGATCAAAGGGTACCTAACAGTGGAAAAAAAGACTGTCATAAAGAGGACTGAAACAATAGAATCAGTGTATACAAAGTACACTGCAACCTCTACACCGTTTACAAAAAAGGACTCAAGATATAAGAAAATATACAATATTCTGACAAAAAATATAAGGCAATGTAATTGCTACTTGTTAAGTAGGTAAATTTTAAAAAGAAAACACCAAAGTGTTAGCCACTGATGTTTTAGAAGTTAAAAATGATGAGTTAACATTTAGCCAAATTCACAAATATTTGTGTGTGTGCAATCATATCCCTAAAATAAGTAATTAGCCTTTTCTAGTCAAAAAATGCAGTAATATGAATAATGGCCAAAAATACTTTGTAATGAAGATAAACAAAGTGTAAAGATGTGTGCAAAAATGTGCTCACTCTAAATTGTCAGCAGGAAAATTCAAATAACAACTCATAATAGAATAAAATTATCTTCTCAAAAATAACTCAAAATAATATTACTCAATTTTTGTGACTATTAGAACAGGTATATCTAACTTGTGGTGTGCGGCATGTTATGTTTTTGCTCTTGGTTTTCTTTTCTTTTCTTTTTTTTTTTTTTGAATGAAGAGAAATTGTCTTAGGCCACATATACCATTCAAATATATATGACATAGTCAATGTATATAAGCAATAAAACTTTCAGTTTTTTACTATAATATGGAAACTTTTCCCAGTGGGAGCATATAGTCCTATATCTTTTTTTTTTTTTTTTTTTTTTTTTTTTTTTTTTTTTTTTTTTTTTAATACAGACCTGCTGTTCTGTTACACAACTTAAGAAAAAAAAAAGTCAGGACACACATAGCCCTCCTTCTGCTTGCAAAAGAGTTCCTACTTGGTACATCAATTTCTCTTTTATAATTCTTCCAATAAATTTACTTTCTATAAATTTAAAAAAAAACAACAACAAAATCAGGCCTCAAGTTGCACGTGGCTTATATAGAAGAACTGAAACTCACGGGAGTATTCATAGCGGCCATTATGAAAAGTATTATTACTCAATAACGTCTTTTCAAAAGATAAATCATAATAGTATCCATTGACTTTGTCCAACATTGTAACTAAGCTGCAGTATTCACAGTTGGTCTCAAAGTCTTATGCCTTCAAATCTCCTTTATTAACCTATACATTCATATTTTATTTATATAATGGAAATAACAATATTGCTAACAATGAAACAAAATATAAATAGGCCATGTGTACAGATATGTATGGATAAAGATTAGTAATTTTCTTATGTCATTTAAATTTTTAAGTGTATTAATGAAAACCCACATCACTTGCATTTTAAAAAATGAGACACTTAAAATTTTTAAATCTGTTTGTGATTTTGAAGTATGTATGTCTTTTTCATTAATAATATTGTTAAAATTACTTACTTTTGCACTGTCTTGGACACAAAGGCAAAAGAAAATATGATAAAAATAAGTTATTATTTTAATATATAAATCAAATAAAGTTTCAATTCCTTACTTGTGTTTTATAAAATGAAGAAAAATGCTAAAAAAAACACTATCTGGAGGAATTAATATAACAATAAGCAATATGTTCTCTTTCTCTCTCTCTCTCTCTCACACACACACACACACAAACACACACACATATACATATATGTTTTAACCTTATATGTATGTGTGCAATTTGTATGTATAAATATATAATATAGGTATTTATCTTTGATGATTGATATCTGGGAAAATAAGAGTCTAAAAACCTTGAGACTAGATAAGTGTAATATTATTTGATATGAAATTTATGCTGGGGAAAACAGATAGGTAATTGCACCAATAATATTTGTTAGTTCTAGCTGAGTACCTGAAGTGAGGAATACTTCTTTTTAATCACTGATGTACAATAGAAGTGAAATGAATTGAGATACTAGCTCAACTTAATCACATTACATATTCTATCACATTAATTCTTCTTTACAGCTCTTATTTGAAATTAGATTTGAAATTAGGTTTCATAATGTCTATTCAAATTAGCAGGGTATCATTGTAAAATATTTGAGAAAGAATTTTACTGCTGAACCACAATAGCTGGATCAAGAACCTTCAAATGTCCTCATCTATTTCACATGTCAAATTCCTTTGAAATATACACTACTTAAAAATTCATACATTCATTCATTTTCCTCATATATTCATCTAATAACATTGTATCTTCAACATGAATCCACTTAAGTGCTTCCCACCTGTTAAAACTGATCTAAGCAGTGAAAATATATTCATTATCTATATTTTTCATCTCAGTTGATAAAATTTATCCTTAGCTTGCAAATTTGAAACTGTTGTTTTTAGTGTCAACGTAGTTCTGCTTAGAAGTGCTGCGAAAATAACCTAGTCCTCTTTATTTTCTTTTTTTATTCAGTCACAATGTACATTTAAAAATGCAAATTATGTAACTTGTATCTATTAAAGGTTCTTTGTGATGCTTTCAATGAATGGGGATTTTGTAATATTACACTTGAAAAATGAATCCAAGCAGGGGATATTAGGAAAATATATTATCGGCACTACCTCAGGTTATGCTTATTAATTTTTGTCACCTTATCTATGGTAGCAAGTAAACTCTACAAGTGACAAAGAAATCTTTTCGTGAGATTGCTAAAATTACTATCTGAATACATTTTCTAAAGATATTTTGTATCAAAAGAACATACATTACTCTTGTGCTATTTTAAGGTAGACAACTTTTATAATTGTTGCAGTTGTTACCTTGTTTATTATAGCTAACATAAACATCAAGGATCACAGGCACATAATAGTTTTAAGTTTCATGTGCCTTTTTCCCTGTTACAGTCAGGATAACCCTCGCAGTTTTACATTTTTACACGTAAGAGTCTAGATTCCAAGCCACATGGCCTGGATTCACATCTGACCTTCATTACACTATATATTTGGCTCAAATTCAAGTAAATGTGCCAAAAAGACATACGAATTTATGACTCGAGCAAAAATATGTTTTATTTTCTAATAAAAATGTTTTAAAAATCAGGAGCGATATACTCACATGAATCTAGTGTCCTACTTTTCCACTCCACTCCTGGAACACGAAGTCACCCTGCGCTCCTAAGATTTTTGGAAGAGTTCCTTGGCAACTCCCACATCCATGCAGCAAGAACGCAAGGAGGAAAGGGCAAAACGAAAGTGTCACCTGAGTCACATCCCATGATTCCTTTCCCAAGCATTTTTAATATCTATATATCTATATCTATATTTATATCTAACTATACTGCCTATACTGCCTAGGTATATCTATATATAAAACCATCATCTACATGTGTGGAATTAGTAATGTAACTATCAAACTTTAGTTTTGCATATTGCTGGACCTCTTATAAAGAAATTTCTCCCTCCTTAGGAAAGGAATAAAAAGAGATCCTGCTACTCATTCTCATTAATCCCAAAGAGGTGAAATAATAATAATAATAATAATAATAATAATAATAATAATAATAAAAGGCCAGCCTGGCTGCAGTCTCAATAATATAAAAAAGTCCATGCTCCTGCCAGCATGTGCTTTCTCTCTGTTTATTCCCACGGTTTTTTTTTTAACTTGTAATATTTCCAGGGAGTCTATAGATATATATTATGTGGATTTATTTTACATTGTCTTAATAAATAATGACGTTTACTGTTTGAACTTTTAACAGTTATTTTTGATGATTACCACTATTTTCCAAAGTCTAACTACTCAAAGACCCCTGGGAACCAGCACATGGCATGAAAAATTCAAATGTTTTTGATAGGTCAAGAGCAAGAATTCCAGGGGAACCAGGAAACACCACTTCAAATGAGGCATTACCAAAACACCTTAAGTAAAGTTTGAACGCTGACTGTATGTTTTTTTTTTTTTTCTATGACCATGTAAGGAAGGTAGGAATTTAGTCTGACTACTCCCTGTCTCTGAGGAGGGCTTGGAAGAAGATCTTAACTAGAGGTAGGTCATGTCGTAAGGGAAGAGCAGTCAGGTTGGTTGTTACCAGGAGTAATTTGCACTCACAAAATGGTTCTAGGGTTTCCTTGATAGGAATGTTATCTTCCTTCGAAGAAGTGATCTTTCGACATTTCCAAGCTGTTGCATGACTTGGGACAAACTTCCCTTGCAGTTAATTTTACAGCTGTTTTTATCTGTCTGTTCTCCCATTGTGATTAATAGCAGAGGTGTTTGTTGTCTTATTTCAGACCAAGGTAATTTTCTGTCTTTGTTCTAGTCAGATTTTTTCTCTTTGTTATATATTCTGAACACTATTTTTTGTTGTTTTATGCAACAGAACTATCATTTATCATTCTACTAATTTTCTTTTAATAATTCCTTCTGATGACTAGAGTTTTTTTAATTTTAATACAGTCAGGTTCATCAACTTTTAGTTTAGGACCAGTGTTTGGTGTGTCCTATTTGAGAAATATTTGTCCAATTCGTAAAGACACCTTACTATACTACTTTTCAGGAGAAACTTTATTGTGTCATTTCTATCAAGTCCACAGCTCATCTGGAACCGTTTCTAGGCAGAAATCTTTATAATGAGATAATTTTTCTCTTTGTACATAGTCAAACCTTATCTAAAACATTATCATCATTTATGTGAAAGTGTGTGTACTACAAATTCATTTACATGGTAATTATATACAACTTAGGGGCGTGTGCCTGCTCGTGGCACTTTTTGGACACATTTTCACCTTTCCTCTGCTCTTTCTCTCCTTCCCCCTCCCGCTCTTTACTGTCCTTTCCCTCTTCCAAGCCGTCCTGCTTCTTGCTTTCTACACACTCTCTGACATTCAGAAATGGCTATCATAAAAAAACTCATAAAACAACACATGTTGGTTAGGTTGTGGGAAATATCAAAATGATTCTGCTCTGTTGGTGGCTTGCAAACTGTTAAAACAGCCATGGAAAGCAGTATGAAAATTTCTTAGAAAGTTAAATATAGAAATCCGGTTTCAGTCTTTTTTTTTTTTTTTTTTTTTTTTTTGGAATGCTGCCCAGGCTGGTCTTGAACTCACTATGGAGCTCAGAATGGTCCAATCCTCCTGTCACAGCCTCCGGAGGACTGGGATTACAGGCGTGCACCACCCTGCCCCATTTAGGTGGTGCTGGAGAACTTATGTAGGCAAGTGTTTTAACCTCTGAGGATTGAGCATTTCTTCAGCAACCGCCCCCTCCCTCCACCCCCCGACACACACACACACAGAGTCTCTGTAGTCCAGGATGGTCCTCAAGTGAATATGTAACATAGCTTGGCCTCAAACACAAGGCGATACTGCTGCTTCAGCCACTTGGGTGCCCTGATTAATGGTATACACCACCACTCCCTGTTTATGTGATACTCAGGGCTTTATGATTGCAAAGACAACTCTTTTATGACTGAGCTAAGCCACAATCCCCAGGCCTGGGAATCTTCCTGAAAAGGCTGAAATCACCATAACATATAGATACATGCATACCTATACTCATAGCATCCCAACTCCTAGGAACTAAATCTTGGAAATTATGTATATATATATGGAAATACTTGCACTTGTAAAAAAGACAGCCTGGTAGCATTTGCAAGAAATGGGTCATCTTAAGTCAATAATAAAACGAAATAGATCATACACAAATGACTAAGTTAAATCAAACACAAATAATTGAATATTGCATAGTGTCTTTTATATGAGATTGCCATAAATACATAAATACAAAAGCATTATCTTCTCTCACTGGGTAGCTTCCCATCTTTCCAAAATCTAATTTTTAAACTCATGACTTCATTTAGCTATCGTGTAGATAGCAGGGCAGTTTAATTTCTACAGCAGTACATTTTGGTATTAGCAAGTATAAATCTTCTGTATTTGCTTTTCTCCAATTGCTTCTTTTCTGTCAGGTTCTAGCCCAGCAAACACACGCCCACGTAAAACCTCTCATTGAAATAATGCCTGGCTTGCGTTGAGTCTACATATCACTTTAAGAATCTACCAGTTTTAAAATAATCTCTAACTTCAGCAGGTTATAGTTTCATTTTTTTATTTGGAAGTTTGACATATCTCATAAGGATACCCTGTGATGGTACCTACACAGCCTAAGTGTATTTTGTTAAGTTTATTCCTAGTTTTAAAGAAATAATAATTATAATTATAAAATATAGGTACTTTCATAACTGATATTCTAATTGTTGCTAACACATATATTTTATAATTAATTTTGGTCTATTTATTTTGTACATAGATACACAGCTACATTGATTTTTTACACTGATTTTTAAGTTTTAATATATTTTCATTTGGTTGGTATTTGTTTGAGTTATATCCTTTGAAATGTCCTTTCTTGGAACTTCTATACACATTGTTGACTATGAAGAGGGGTGGAGGTATTCCAACAGAAAAAGAGACATTTTTATCTGTATTTCTAAATCTCCAGAGGAACATCTTCAATATTTAATTAATGCAATGTTTTGTTTATATTTTTTGCAAACTTTGCTAGTTTTAAACATTGATTTCTGGCTAAAAAATATCTTAAGGTTTTCTTAAGTCTGCAGGAATATTTCCAGTTTGAGATCAGCCTGGACAATGCAGTGAGATTTTGTACCGAACTAAAGAAATAAAGATAGGAAGAAGAAAGAAATGAAGGAAGGAAGAAATGAAGGAGGGAAGGAAGGAAAAGGGAGAGGGAGAGGGAAGAGAGAAAGAAAGAGAGAAAGGAAGAAAATGAACAAAGTTTTAACTAATTTATATGTTGTTCTATTTTTATTCATAAAACACTTTTAAGTAATCTACCTTAAAATGCTCTAGCATTTCATCAGTTGTACTCTGTGCACATAGATAAGCAGTTTATTTTTTTTGTCATTCAGTTCATTTTCAACTTTATTAACGTATAATTAAAATGTTCTACATCCACGTAAAATGTCATTTTAGTATATTTTGACAAGGCATATTGCGCGTGGTTGCAGTGACAGTTCCCAACTCCAACAGGCTGAGTTCTTGTCTCCACAGTCTTGAAGAGTCAGTCACAAAGACAGAAGGCAGGTGGTGAAGAGAAAGCTGTACTGGGAAACTTACGGAAGTGGGAAGGAAGATGGGGGTAAGGATTCTGCGAACCTGTGACAAAAACACTATGGACTTCGTGGTTTACAAAGAAAACATTGTTTTTTAAATTTTGCTAGAGACTAAAGAGTGTAAGAAGAAGAAAGCAGTTTCTGGTGTCTGATGAGAGCCTACGTTCTTTTTTTTTTTCCCACTGTAACTTCATACAGCTGAGTTGTCTATAGAGTTGTAGGGGTTGTCTATAGCGTCTCTTCTATAGGCATATCATAACATAAGCTTTATGAGATCCTTGTCATCACAGTCTAATCACCTCACTTAAGTCTCACTCCCAGAAACTTGAAGTTTAAGATTTTTGGATGATGAAATATTTCAAAATTTTTGTGGTCATGTTTGAACAACTCTCTGACTATATTAACATGGAAAGTTCAAATGTCCCTTCAACATATATATATATATATATATATATATATATATATATATATATTAGAAAGTAATATGTAATATAAAACATATTAAAGGATTGGACTATTCCACAATGGACTTGCTGGCTGTGTAGTAGTTCTAGGTCAGATTTCATTAGGCAGGTTAATAGTAGCTAGGCTGGTTGGGTGGAGATGTCCACAAATGAAGAACTCATCCTCAGTTGAGGAAAAGCTCCCAGAGAAAGAACTTTGATAGCTCAAAAAATACCACACCTTGGAATGGTCAAAAACAAAACTAAAGTCAAGTAGATTATGAGACTCTAGGTTCTGAGGTCTTATCTTGAGCCCTGGAATTTAATCTTAAACCAAGAAACTAGCTTTATACTAATATGCACCAGACAGTAAAGGCCAGCACTGTATTTTAAAAAAAGGAATATGAATGATTCATATAAGAAGTTCATAAAAGATGGTTATAATTGTCAGTTGAGTCAGACCCTCACTCCTCCCCCTACTTGCAAAGACGTTCCTACTTTCTTCCTTGCTTTCTCCCTTGTACTTACCCAATAAAGTCAGTTTTTACATCTGTACTGTGTGATTACAGTGTTCACTCTTCGAAACCAGCAGAACAGGAATTCTGGTTTTGAGTTCTCTGGTAACAGCTCTAGGATAAAATAAGCACTGTGTAGTTCTAGTCATTGTTTATTTATTTATTTATGTTGGTATTGAAAAACCTAGGACCTTGCATATACAAAGCTTGTGTTCTACCACTGAGATAAATTCTTCAATTCTTATTTATTTATTTATTTGAAAAGGGTCTTGCTCTAAAGTTCAGGCTGGTCCTGAACTCATTATGTAGCCTAGGTTGGATTAGAACTCATGGCAATCCTCCTGCCTCGGACTCCTCAATGATTAGATTATAGATATGTGCCACCATGCCCAGGTTTATGATTCTGCGGGATCAAATCCAGGGCTTTGTGCAATTACTAATCAGGAGCTCTAATGTGTGTGTGCGTGTGCGTGTGTAATATCATAGATAGATAGATAGATAGATAGATAGATAGATAGATAGATAGATTCTTTTTTAAAAGTAATCTCCACACTGCTTTCCATGGAGGTTCTTCTAATCTGCATGCCCACCAATAATGAAAAGGACCTTACATAATTTTAAACAAATCTATTGTGTTAGGAAAATTTATTTCTGTTACACGCAACCAGAGAAATACCATGTTCTCTACACTGGACCCCGAGCCTTTCTGTGACAGCTTCCTTCACAGTCCCCCAGGTTTGCTTGTTTTCTTTGTATTGATGCCTTACAGATAAATTTCTCATGGATAAGAATCATCATTAGATATGCATGTGTCTTTTTAGTCTGCTGCCTTTATTTCTTTTGAGAAAATGTCCAGTAGATTAGTAACTGGATCAAATGGAATATCTGTTCTCAGCTTCCTAAGGAACCTTCAGACTGCTTTCTGTAATGGTTGTGCCAGATTCTGTTCCCACAAACAGTGGAGTAGAGCTCCATTTTTTTTTTCTGCACCCTCCCCAACATTTGTTTTTTGAGTTCTTGATGTGGGCCATTCTCACTGGGGTGAGATGAAATCTCCACATTGTTTTTATATAGATTTCTCTGATGGCCAATGGTGAAGATATCCATGTTTATAGCAGAACAATTTATAATAGCCAAATCCTGGGAAAAAAACTTACCTGCCCATCAACAGAAGGACGATTAAGGAAGATGTGGCACCTATACACAATGGAATCCTGTGCAGCCATAAAGAAAGACAGATATGAAGCATCTGAATGAAAATCGGAACACCTAGAGTCATTAATGCTCAGTGAACTGCATGAAGCACAAAAGACAGATTATAGACGGGTGTCCCTCTTATGAAACGCACAAAAATAATAACATAAAACATGAAATACAGGGTAGAAAGAGAGGCAATGTCAGCCAGAAAAGGGATGAACCTCAGAAAAAGGTGTGGACATAGAAATTGACTGATTCCCCAAACCCCTTGTCTCCAATGTGGTACAGAATTTGGAACTCATGTACTTACAAAATAAAAATAAATAATTAAAGGTCATACTTAAATAATGAAAATGAATCTTATTAAAATAAATAACGTAGTGTCATTCTTTAAAAAATCATCATTAGAACAAATACAACCATGATCCTCAGAACTAAGGTGAAACAATGAATTTCCATGCACTGAAACGTATTATTAAGGCCTATGTCAGTGTTCTAACTCCATGCTTTTATGCATTTGAAAAGGTTGGAATAAGCTTTTATTTTTCTTCTCATTTTTACTAGTATAAATATGGGATATACAATGGTTGTAGTGAGCTTGAGTAAGCTTTTCGTATCAGCTATTTAATTTTTTTTAATCTTTCTGAGATCCTTGGTTCCTTTTCTTAACTTAGCATGTACACTTTATATTAGACTTTGTTTTTGTTCTTTGATGCTATCTTATGTGATCTTTCTTTTTATCTATCTTTGACTCTTTGCCAAAATAAAACCCATTCATTTCCAAACCACTCTTTCAGTCCTGAGCCTAGCATTTGATTAGCTATATCCTTTCCACCCAAAGACCCTGGGTTTTCATGTAAATTAAACAAGTCCTTCCATTAAATCATTGCAAACCAGCAATATAAGGAGTGACAATCTGGAGGAATTGCATTAGGATTTACAGTGTCATTGGTTTTTAAAAATATTTGTCTAAGCGTTCTAAACCTGCTTAAAGGATTCATACAGGTCAGATTCTCCTGATGAAATCAAAAGAAAAAGAAAAACATTCAAGTAATTTAATCTTGAATATATTTTGCTTACTGGACTTTTCAAAGTTATGTACTGCCATTTTTAATACTTTGATCTAAAATGAGAATAGACAAGATGAAAAATCTCAGGGATATTCCATATTTCATCTTCTGTCTTACTTTCCTGTCATGTTTTATTCCACTGAGCTGTACTTCTTGAGCTTTATGAAAATATTCCTGAAAAATAGGCATTATATCTAAGGTGTATGATGTGAGGCTTTCATACGTGTATACATTGCCTAATAGTTACCAAAATAATAACGAATTAATAGCCACATTGCCTCACATACTTGGTCTTTTTGTGTGTGTGGAAAAATACTTCGGATTTTTAAATTTTTTTGCATTTATGCAATACAATAATATCAAATGTATCACCATGCTATGTGGTAGATAGATCTCCATTTCCTCTTTATCTTACATATCCGAACATTTGTATCCTTTGAAAAATATCCCCTCCTTCAGCCTTAGTAATTACTATTGTATGTTGGCGTTTATGAGTGTGGCTTCATTAGATTTCACACATTAAATAAGTTCAAGTGATAAGTGTTTTTCTGTGTGTGGCTTACTTCATTAAGAACGATATCACCTGGGTTCAGCAATGTTAGCAAACAACAGATTTTTCCCTCATTATTCCATTGTATGTTTGTTTATCCATCTATGTGTGGCACAATTTTTTATCTCCTATTTCCACCAAAATTTAATGAGAATATTATTGCATCATTCTATATGGCTGAAGTTTCCTCTCATAAAAATCGATTAACCCACTATATTAAACTTACATCAATTTCTGAAATGATTTCTCAGACATTGCTTAAGTAGTTTCAGCTTGTACCAAAAACTAATTGGTTAAAATATGATTTTTATTTTATTAGACAATTGTAGTATGAAAAAATAAACAGAATAACTGCTTATTTTCCAGTGTTTTTAAAAATATTTTTTCACTAAGACAAAAGCAACCTATTAAAATTTTATTATTTAAATATTCTTCTAGGTACCAGACATAAAATCACATGTTGCATCAATTATACTTTAGCAAAAATGATTCACATTTAAATAGAAGATAAATAGAAGATTGTATGAAAAACATCACAGTCCTTTGTGCATTTGTATTTATTGTATTTTCTATTTTAGCAAAATCACAACCATCAAAATTTAGAAAATATAGTGTAAGTCAGTCATATTTACAATTAATAGAAGTTATTTCAGACATAAATACTCATTCTTTATACTACAATTGCTGGATCATCAAACAGCATAACTATTAAAAATGGGAGAAAAGAAAGAGTTAACATCTTCCTGTAAAAATCACTGGTAAATTTTATGTAGCTAAATCAATTATGTCACTAATGTACTATGGTGTAACTAACATACATGATTAAAAATATTTGTAGGCTTTTGCTGACATATTATTAATTTATAAAGTCAGTATGAATATGAAAATAATATTTTAATGGCTGTGGATAATAATATATTAGTAAAGTTTAAATATTTTCATCATAGAGAAAGAATAAAAATATAAGAAAAAATTTATTTTCTTGATTTTCATATTACTCAGTGTATGCATGAATTAAAATACCACATACTATGCCATGAATGAGTAAAATTTTAGGTAAGAGTTAAAATATTAATATATGCTAATGAAGCAATCCATCAGTTACTTTAATCATACATCAATGTGTATAGCATTGCCTTTAAAATGTTGTCTGTTTTATCTATATATTACACATGTGGTTTCTAATAATCTTATAGTGTGGTATCCTCTTGTTTTATTATATTAAACACATTTGTCATGAAAATGCTAATAAATTTTAATAACAAGACAATAATTCTACAGCAATGTTGTTAAAAGTTTTTATAAACTTGTCTTTAAGTGCACTTTTAGAGTTCTTTTTTCTATCATTAAAAGTATAAGCACTGATAGTATGATCACTCTTCACTTGAGATCCACATCTACTTCGAGACCGTTACTTTGCTGTAGGGTGTCACAGGCGCCAGAAGCATGACCCACGCTTCCTGCTGCTGCTCGTCTGCCAATGGCAATTATTTCCATTCTAGGTTAATAGGGCACCAAGATCTCAGTGTACATTTTGATAACTGAAACTTTGCCATTTAAAGGTTAGAATCTATTTTGAGAGGAAAACTTAGAAGCACTTCCATCTTCCACGACATTTTCTAACTTTCAAAAATCTGTGAGAATATCATAAAATCCTATAATATTTAACCTAAAGTAAAATACTGAATCATTTCATCTCATGATAAACCTAATAAGTTGTGCTTCTTGTCCAACTCAAATATGATTAAACTAAGCAAAAATCACAGGAAAACTGAGAAACAATGTGACTCATAATATTCTTAGTGTTCATGTAAATCATTGCATCATGGTTCTTAAATAGTTAGCAATCAGAAAGAAAATTGGGAATCAATTTAGCACTGATCATACTTCTAAACAACTACAATCATTATCTCATAATCACAAAGAATAGGTGTTGATACACAAAAGATAACGCAGGACAGAGACAAGAACATCATTAATGAAAAGTATCTCCTATGACTCAGTCCGAATGGTTTCAATTCTTCTATGCTTTGTCATTGATCAATAGTTTCCTTGACTTTTTTCAGGCTAATTTGATCAAGTTTCTAATGGAGTTTACTTTGGATTTATGTGCAAATAATTATTTCTGTCTTTAGTGACACTCCTAATTCGGGGGTAAGAGGAGATATCAGCATCTAATATTATTGATTATTTTTGAGAGCCAAATTTTAAGTGTATGAAGATAGTGCTGTAACATTTTAAGCATTTTTTATTCAGAGTATAAATATGCATGAAATTTATCATCTCCTTCACTTTCTAAGCTTAGGTTTCAAGTAATTTTCACGAATAAAGCACATGACAAACTATATTATTCACTAATAGCAATATTTCCTAACAATATAGAAGATATTCTGTTAATATTTCTTCAATGATGCTAATATTTATTCAATGATAAAATTATTGTTTCTTTCTGAAAACTTATTAAGTTAACTCAGATATAGAGAGTGATGTAAAACATCAAGAACTTTCTTAAACCCACCTGCTGAATTTCTTTTGTAATTCTAACCCAGAAAGTAGTGAGAGGTTAAGTTCAGAAATATCAGGTAATCGTGATGTAAAATAAAGTAATTATAGGAACCACTATTCAACATTGTGAGGATTTGTGTTTATTTTGTTTTATTTTCTTGTATTTTAGCTGCAAATATCAATGATCGTTCTTAAAATATCATACACATCTTTTACTTTTTTAAAATCAGTGTCTCAAAAATGAGTCTTCAGATGACTTGATTTGCATGTTAGTCTATGCAGTGACTATTTTCAGCTTACTCGTCTACGGCACAGCTTTTCTCCAGCTTTTACAGTTGTAAGGAAATTAAAATGAGATTTTATGGGTTCATTTTGTGTTTAAAAAGATTTGAATGCTCAGTAAGAAGCACATTATTTTATTCCTTCTATCTCATATCTTTCAGGATTTTTTATATTACATCCAAATCGTGATACCAGTATGTAACCCAATTGCCTTTTTTTTTTTTTTTGTAAAGTTCATGAACTGGGTATCAGTAAAGCATTTCCTTCGTAACATACACTCAAGAAGTCTCTGAGAAGTATTCTAAAAGTCTGCTTGGCAATGATATTTTATTGTCATTTTTAATGCAGAGCTCATGCACATTTTACTACATTGCTAAACTATATATTCCAGTTCAGTCACAGGCTTAAATATTATCTATTCCAGATTGTAATCCACACTGTGCTGCAAACAACATTATGCCTAGTGCAGCTGTCATAATGGAAGTGTTATAAAGTGCTGCACGGATATAAAACGTAAACTTCAACTTTGCAAAATTCATGAAAATTAAGGACAAGCAAGGAGAAAATTAACATTGAAAGTCTTCCTATAGTGAAGTTCTTCTACATGCACATATTGGATATATTATACACACATGTATTTATAGAAATTCTATGTAGCTTTGCCAACCTATGGAAAGTTTTCTTAATTCATTTACCAGATGTCATTAAAGCAGACACTGTTTCAGCTCTGGACTCACCCATAGCAGTGAATAACGCTGTCAGGTTCATTCCTATGGGCTGTTTATGAGCTAGTGGAGACAGACTTTAAATAAATGAGCATAAAAATATATAACATGTCAAATATTAATAAATTCTATGGATGATAGCAAAACTGAGCAAGAATGATGTATATTTCCAAGAAAAGATGGTGGAGGCAAAGGTTCATTTTGTGAGTAATAGGTAAGTTGTCCCATATAAAAACTGGTTTTATGGGGTGGCCAAAGGTGTGGAGGAGTAAGTGTATGGTATGGGCTAAGCAAATGCCTGTGAAATGATGTTCAAGCAGACAATACATAAGATACTTCTTGAGGTGGGAGCAGGTGTATGGCTCTTGAGCACATACTGTGTGCAAGCAGGATCAAAATAGAAACGCGAGAAAAGAGCAGGCGATAAAAACATGAATAATCGAAATGGGTCAGGAGTGTGGAGAACTTTGTGGAATATTTCAGGGATACTAATTTTTACCTAGAATGTTTTAGATATATAGAATAGAAAATATTAAAACTGTTTCCTACATATCAACATGCATTTTCTACTGATATGAATCTCTTGCATTAAGCTGAAATTAGGCACTGTACAGGGAAGAATACATATGACAATTATCAAATAGATATCTATACATTGTTTTTAACTAAAGTTAACTACAGTTAATTACAGATCTTCTTCAATGTGATGTTGATGTTACACACACACACACACACACACACACACATATATATATATATATATATATATATATATATATATATCAAAAATCTGTAAAATATATTTGATAGAACCAAAAGATTTTAAGAAGCAAAAAATACATAACTTAATTACAAATATGTAACATGTTTTAGTTATAGATCCATCTAATTTGATTTAAATAATTACTTCTGTATTCTCCACAAAAATATGAAACATCTGACAAGAAAAAATCAGTGTTTCAGAATTTTTCTTTTCTTTTAAAATACTTATTTATTTGTTTATTTGTTTGTTTGTTTGTTTATCTGAGACATGATCTTGCCCTGAAGTCAAGACTGGTCCTGACCTCACTATGGATCCCAGGCTGGCCTACGACTCAACCCAAGACAATCCACCTGCCTCAGTCTCCTGAATGCTGGGATTTCAGGAATTTACCACCTTTCTCAAATCTTATGTTGTTCTAAGAGAGTCAACTTGGGGTCTCATGTTTTCTAGGCGTAGACTCTAAACAGCAAGCTACACCTTCATGATATATATATATATATATTCTTTTACTGGGGATCAAATCTGTTAAAAATCATACTCGCGACCTGGAAATCGCATTACATGGTGTAATACACTATATTATTTGAACATCTTTGAAATGTTTTTTCTTAAGCCTTTCACCTTAAATATTTGCTCTCATCCCAATAAATTATTCTCTAACCCAATTTTTATGGCACCATAGGAGTGCTGTCCTAGATAGTAAGGATGCCTATAGGTGAATTCTCTTACAGGCTTTAAGAGAAACTTCAGTAGTCTTGGGCATTTAAAATTGCAAAGCTGAGAGGTCTAAAGAGATTCAGTGTAGTGGGAAATATTCTTCTCATTTTAGTGAAATATAGGCCTAATTCTTTCAGGAAATTCAGAAGAAGCATGTTTGAACCAGACACAGACAAAATTAATGCATAAGACTGAACTGTTCATTCCTCCTCAGAGATTTCAAAAGGCTGCTTTCAAAACGGACATCCAGCAGATATTATCTTATAAACAGAAACTTTTCAATGGCTCCCATTTCAGAACTACACTATGTCACTAGGGAATGTGGCTTATTCAACTTAAGTTTTGCAGAGTAGACACTTAAGGGGAAGCTGGCAGTCTCTTTACACCACTAATGCTCAAAAAGAAAGAATGTTCTGGAATGAACCAATCCCGATATATTATTTTCTCCTGAACTCTTCTCAAATGTGATATATAAGAATTTAACCAATATCTGGCAAAATATTCCCACTTAGATTTCCTTTTGCTAATACTAGAAACAGTCTTCATTGATTATTGCTGGAAAATACTTTGAGATCATAAACAATTTATCTGGGTTACAGAGTAAGACCCTGTAGCAAATAAATAAATAAATAAATAAATAAATAAATAAATAAATAAATAAACTTTTAAGTAGAATACACAATCAGAGGTTTCAATATTCAGTCAATTCTGTCTCCCAAAAAGCCTTAAGTTAATATAAACACAAACTTTTAAATTAAATTTTTTCTGTGCTCTTTAGTGTTCCCTGTAACCTCCATGAAACTCAAAATACTCTTGAAAATCAAATACCTAAAATATAATTCTGATTGACTAATCCAGACAGAATGCAGAGCTGTGAGATAATTTTCTCTGCACATTTGTCCTTTAAATATTTGTTTAAGTCAAATAAAGTAAAAAGAATTAGGGCTTACATCTTCATAATTAATGGAGGCCTTACTTTTTAAGGTAGCACAGGTTTTGATAAACTTAGTAAAGAGATTTTGCCCTAAGTTTTGGAATAATTTAATTCCATTAAAATTTAAGCACCGCTGCTTAGCAGTTTTTTACCCATTTTATTGATATGTATTAGTGCAAAATTTAAGGTTTACGATGGAGTTGAGGATTTTGTGCACATATGTATCTTGTCAAGGTGACAAAGACTGCCACTCTCCTTTTGTCTCTCCCCCTACCCACCACTCCCTCCCTCTCGTCCCTACCCCGTGTTTCACTTTGTTTTTCACTTTAAGTTCCATAAGAGTTGTGGTCTGGGTCTCCCATATCAGAGAGACCATTAGATGTTTCATCTTCTGCTTCTGACTCACTTCACTAAGCATGACGTTGTCAAGTTTCTTCCATTTTGGAATACTATGTATCTATTAAGTCCAACAGCTTAGCAGTTTTTAAAACTGATTCTGGCTCTATTGCTCATGGTTTGGACTGTGGAAAACGGAAACAAGTTTAGGGAAACTTTTTGTTTATTTTTTTCTGTTCGTTTGATATTTAGAAATTGACTTGGTCTCAGACTTGCAATCCTCCTGCCTCTCCTTCCCAGAGTACTAGGATTACAGTTCTGCATCATTAGACCCAGCCAGATACTCTTGCTTACACTTGAAAAAAAAATAACTAAATAAAGGACAAGGAAAGCAGCTATGGGTATTATCCTTACTAAATTTACTTCAAAGAATCTCAAGAACAGTTGCACAGTGTACAATGCATTTTGTACAGGTCATGTTATTTCACAATAAAGTCAATCTTTTCCAGGTCACAGGCTATTAGAACCTCTCCATGCAGTTACAAAGTAGGACATACACTTTCATTCTTCTGCAAATCACAACAAATGTTCTGCAAACATTCCAATGTTTCTAGCCAGACTGGCTCCTGAATAAGAGGTCCAGAATGATTCAATCTCCAAATTGTTCCCACAAAGCCGCCCAAAACAAGGTAAAGGAAAGGTGAGGCCCAGTGCATTTGTAAGATGGATTTATACCTCCAGTTGAATACTTTCCTAGAGATCATTGATCTATCCTCACCTTGCCTCACAAAAGAAACTAAAGACTGAGAACTTTCTAGGCATACATTCCTGTGGTAATGAAGATGTAGATTCAACATTCTTCTCATCAGAGATGTCAGGTTGCAATACATCCCATTAGTATCTTCTAGATGGTACTGATATCCTGCAATAGTTATATAAGAAACAATATAAGATCAAACCAAATGAGTACTTCAATACAACAACACAATAGTACCTGAAAATAATTTCTACTTCTCAATCTCTTTTCGCACCAATCAGAGTAACCTGTAGTAAGTCCAAATGACCCTAAATGGTGAGGGTCCTTACTTCACCCTCAATGGATCTGCTAAGAAAAAAATTCACATTGTAAAAATAGTATGAGTACACTTTCTGGTAAAAAGCCAGGCCAAGCCAGTTAATTCTAACAGGTCTGCCTTTTACCAACAAGCACCCTTATAGATAGCTGATTCCATGAACAGAAAAGAAGAATACCCAGAGTGCAGAATTGTCCCAGCAGGAGCGAGAATGTACCAACCATGAGTGCAGCTAGCCATCAGTAGTCTGCCTCTTCTCATGTAGCCTGTGGTCTTATCAGTAAGGAAACTGGAGATTTCTGGCTATGAAGAGCCAAGACTTAAATCTCTAATCAGTCCCTTAGGTTCATATGCTCAGGTTTGTTTACACATCACTGATGAAATCAAAGTAAACAATGTATTTTGGAGAAGATATAAAAATAGAAGACATATTCAAAGTTAGTTTTGAGAAGGTAAAGGGGCCTATTTGCTTCAGATCACAATCTTACCATATATAGATGTGTAAGTGTCTTTTATAGCAGGAACAGTTGTAGCACACAATGTTATTAAAAAAATAGACACATCTAGGTGTCTTTCATCAATTCCTGTATTCCTGTCCTTCATAAGAAAATAAAAT
Source organism: Ctenodactylus gundi (assembly GCA_004027205.1). Classification (NCBI taxonomy): domain Eukaryota; kingdom Metazoa; phylum Chordata; class Mammalia; order Rodentia; family Ctenodactylidae; genus Ctenodactylus; species Ctenodactylus gundi. The sequence goes on along the minus strand of PVKB01002379.1, from coordinate 58,224 downwards.
TAGGGAGCTGAGGGCTTAGCTCAGTGATGGCAGGCTTGCCTAAGAAAGCAAAACCAGGGTTCACTCTCCCCAGCACCACATGATACTTGGTTATGGTGGCATACACCTGTAATCCCAGCACTCAGGATGTTGAGGCAGAAGGATTACCACATGAATTCGAAGCCAACATGGGCAACATAGTGAGGCCGAACCATCCAGTACCATAAATTGAGACTATGTCATATAAAAAGTAGAAAAAAAAAGAAAAGAAAAGAAAAGAAAGGAAAAGAAAGAAAAATTGGACTTGACTTCCAGGTATCAGCGCCTGCACACTGTGTACCCACATAGGCAGAAGAGAAGGGGAGCTGGTAGTTGATGCCCTAGGCCTGAGGAGCTAAAATTTGATGACTGGTAACATAGTCTAAAATCTATAGTATTATTTGCCATGTTAATTATGATTGGACATTTACAGATTTAATATTTTACATTTTTCTTAGAAGCCAGCCTAATACTTGTTCATGCTTAGGAAAATTAGATAAATGCTTGTTTATAATTATAAAATCCAGCAATATGAAGTCTTTTCTTGTTTTAGTTAACTCTTATGAAATATTTGAAAATTATTATTAATAAAAATTATATTTTAATCTGTAATGGCCCATTTTTTCATTATTTTTCAGTTTATTTAGAACTTGGATAGAGAAATCAGGTAAATAATTTACTGGGTCTCCCAAATCTGAAAAGTTCAAACATGTCAGATTCTAGTGAAATGTCAACTCTGATTTTAGCTATAATTTACTTGATTAATATTATTTAGTTTAATTAACTGTTATGAAATTTAATGAGAAATATTTTAAATTAATAAAACAGTTGCATCTCATGCTCTATTTTAACCAATAACACATACATACATATTTTTATTCTTTAAATTCTAATAAACAAAAGAAAACAGAATGACAAGTTTTCATTATAACAAAAACATTTCCCTAAATTCCACCGATTATGTTAAAAGTGGTTATTCAAAAGATGTAATGTATTTTTATAGCAATGGGTATTTACTCATTTTTATATACATCATTTTCATTAGTTCAATAGTTTCAAAGTTTTCTCTCAAATTATATATTGGAAACCATAACCCAAATTTGATCTTTATTGGGTTGTAAGGCCTAATGATGTGTGCTCTCCAATGGAATCTCTATCTTCTTCAATACATTAAAGCAGATTATAGGTTAGCTTGAGGCTAAAATTCAATCTCTTGATTCCAACTCTGTTTTTCTGGTCCTCCTGTCTTTCGTTGTGAGATGACATACTACAATGCCATTCACCACATGCCTATGCCTTGTTATTGAATTTCCCAATTGACAAAAAAAAAAGAAAAAAATTATTTCATTCCCCAAACTATTATTTTTATTAGTATTTGTAATACTTAATAATTATATTCGGCTTAAGGAATTGGTCCATACCAACACAAGTTTTTCAGTCTGTAGCATTCTGCTCTGATAACACAAAATGGATTAACGTTAAATACAAATATGATACAACTATCAGTTAGTAATTAATTCTAAACACTTTTGCTTATTTGCTCATTTTACATGAGTTAAATGCTCCCATTGTAGAATAATACTTGTATTATATAGAATATATTTGACGAAATACTTTAACAAAACATTGCTGTTGTTGTGTCTTAAGATTTTACATTAATATAGAGTTGAATAGGGAGCTTTTTATCTCAAAAGATAAAAATTGAACAAATAATTGAATTTCAAAGTATAAATCATTGCTATCTACCTTTGAATTACTACACATTTCTCATTAGTTTTCCATTTTCTTCCTAATGAGAAATTTAAATATTCTGATTGTATCAGTTTTCCAGAAACTAGTTGATCTCATTATAATGCCACAAAAAGAAGCACCTTATATGACATATGAGCTAAAAGCTTAGGACATGCCTGATCCCTATTTCTTTTTTTGAGGAATTACAAGTAATACAATATATCGTGTGTTTACATTAAATAAATTAAACTATTATATATTTATCTTTTTTCCTACCAAATAAATAACAATGTAAGGAAAGTATATTATTTTACTTAAAATATATTGTTTTTAACTTAAAGATTTTTGGTAAGTATTATGTACATAGTTCTAAAATGAAGACCTGCTTAATAGAGAAAAGTGACAAGTTTTTTCTTTACTAAATTTAAGAAAGTGTTTGAATACATTATTAAGTTTTATAAAAACCTTTAGCAGTGTCCTGGTTTGGATCTGGAGTGTCCTACAAAAGCCTCATGTACTGATGGATACCATGTACTGTTGGGAGGTGGGGCCTGGCAGGAGGAGTGGATGCTCGGGGATTGACTTGGAGGGACAAGTACTGGTTCTGCCCTTACTCCAAGACTACTCGCAGTTCCATGTTGTTGTGAAGATCTCTGTCTTAGGAGCTTCGAGTACGCGCTCCCAATTGGGCTCTGCCTCTAGCTTTGGCCCTACTATAGGATTCCACCATTTTCGAATCATCCACCTGTGAACGAACTGTGACTTTCTGAAACTAAGCTACAGTAAACCTTTCCTCCCTAGAGTTGTACATGTTGGGTAATGAGTCACAACAATGAAGAAGTATCTAAAACTATCAAAATGGTAGAGTATGAATTTTTTTATGCTACAAAATACATGATATATAAGTGTGTGTGTTATGTATGTACATATACTTAAATATTTTTATTTCTAAATTATGTACACTATGACTACAAGTTTCTTTAGTGAAATGATTAGTTTAATCATTACTTATTCAATTTCAAATTGACTAAGTTAAATAAACATGCACTTTATTATTTAACAGAAACGTAGTATACGCATTGGATTTTATCCAGAAGAGAATATTTTATTGGATAAAACTTTTGAGGAATTGTTTTTCACAAGTATCACACAATGACCTTGGTAAAAACCCGGCTTTGAAAAATTTTATTGCCTATTTTGTTTAGTTTCCTATTGATTTTCAAGTGAACACTCTGAAAATCCATTTCTCAAACAAAACCGAATAACTAAAAATATCCAAATAAATCCTAAAAAAAGATTTGTGTGTGCATTTTATTGAATTAATTTCTGCAATGCATGAAGTTCTATTGCCCCAATGGTATACATTGTAATCACACGATTATAGTAAATCATGTGTATTAATGAGCTTTTCTGTCACTAAGCAAAGGTTTAATCAAACCTAGAATTTCAAGGATATTTTTGGCTGGCTTCAAAGCATGAGCACTGCGATAGGAGGAGACAGACAAAAGCTGCTTAGCATATGGCAGCTGAGAAGAAGAACAGGGACCAGGGCCAGATGGGAAACGAAGGGACATAGTCACGACCCAAGGACATACATCCTTGATGCACTCAGATACACATAGCAGCTTGTTTACTAACCTGCTGCTAGGCATCGCTGATGCAACTAAGATGACACGCAAAGATTATCAACCACACCTGATCACAGAATAGAATCATTAATTAAAACATCCACATGACGTGGTTACAATAGTGAATGGTATCTGCAACTTTCTTCACAGTCATCGATAGGGTATTAGGGAGATAAATTCATAAGCTATGTAATCTTAAGGAATTATTTTTGCATATGTGCTTAATTCTATGAAGATTTAATGAGTGTGGGAACTGCAAAATCCCACCTCTGAAACAAAATTATTATAAAACTGCAACCCTAAAAATTAGGAATGAAAATGTGTATGAATGGGAAATAAACGTGTTATGCAGAACATAAGCATCCTTTGCCCACTCTGTCACATGTTAGAAAAGCATTTGCCTGCAGAGTGAGACTCTGTCTCAAAAAAAAAAGAAAAGAAAAGAAAAGAAAAGAAAAAAGCCTTTGCTTTCTCAACATAATCAGTCCCCTGAAATGCCAAGGAACAAATACAAAAATACGCACCACCCCTCACAGACTATCTAACAACAACAAGCACAACTAAGAATCTGACCTTCACTAAGTAAAAAGTCTCACTGAAGTTTAGTGTGCTTTTCTAAAGTACCATAAAATGTGTATTACTTTTCTTTCAAACCTTTAGAAATAAAAGATACAAGCATTTCACAAGTAGCTGAAAATACATGTACTTATTTTAAAATACATTTAATTGTTATATTTATTCGCTTGTAAAATATGAATGAAATAAAACAAAGAAATGTCACACTTCTTGGAGCATGGCCATGACTGTGCTTTGAAAAATTAATTTTTAACTTTAGAACACTTTTAAATTTACAAAAAATTGCACATGCAATAAGAGAGTTTATAGGTATCTCCCAGTTACTCCTACTCTGTTTTTATTTCTTTAATGCTTTTACTTTTCAGCAAACATTTTCTGCATATATTTCATTTGATTTATACATAACTGTTTAAACTTTAATGGTGTTCTAAATGGTATTTTTCAATATCCATTTCAAATGATTTATTCCTAGTGTAATGTTATAAAATTATTTTGCAGAATGGCCTTTTATCCTCCAACATAGTTATGCTTATTCATTACATGTTTGCATATTTTTTATAATTTTTCTAAACATAAAATTACATTGCTTTTGAACAGAAACAATTTTGTTTTCTTCTTTCTCCATTCCTTTTTTTTTTTTTGGGGGGGGCTTATTGTATTCGGTAAGTCTACAAATACCATGCAGATTAAGGACAGTGGTAGAGAAAAAAAATTTAATATTAGAAAATGAATGATGTTCACTTCCTCAACTATGGTATCAGAAATTCCATTTTCTGTCTTTTTACTTAATAGTTAACTTAATTTTAACTTAATAGTTAAAATTTTTCCCTTGCAGTTTTCATCCTGGCTAGTGTCTTTGTATTTCTAGTTTACTAAGAACTTTTTTTTTAAATTTGAAGTAATTTTTGAATTTACTTGAAAGGTTTTCTACATTATAGATATCATTTCCCTAATAAAAACTTTAGAACATCATACTTAGTGAACTGAGTCAGAAGCAGAAGGTGAAACATCGAATGGTCTCTCTGATATGAGAGTCCCAGAGCAAAACTCCTATGGAACTTAAAACGAAAAACTAAGTGAACAAGAGGGGTAGGGCGGGGAGGGTGGGAAGAGTGGGTAAGGGGAGGGACAAAAGGAGAATGGCAAAGTCCTTGTCACCTTAACAAGATAGTATGTGCACAAAATGCTCAACTCCATTGTAAACCTTAAATCTTTCACTAATACATATCAATAAAATGGGGTTAAAAAAAAACCTAGATCTGCTGACATGGTGCCTTAAACTGCTGTATTTTCTTAAATTTAAAAACACATTTCCTGTCATTGCACAAGTAAATATAATGTATTAACATTTTCATATTAGTGGTTTCAATATGCTCATATTTTGTTGAAGATTGTCTTTTTATGAGTGATGAGTCTATTTTTGGTAATGTTCTTTCTTTTATTATTATGATAATTATGGCCCCAGGAAAAGTACTTGTAAGCATTTTCTTTCTTCTATTTTCAAGAAGATATCATTTAAAATTGTGATAAATATTTCCTTTAATCTTTGATTTAGTACATAATCTAAACCGAGAGTTTTTTTCTTTCTTTGAGATGTTTAAAACAAAAAAATAACTTCTTTAATGAACTAAATAAGTATATGTATACATGGATATGTGTGTAAGTGTGTGTGACATATGCACACATACACACATATATTCTCTCATAGAATTATTTAGTTATCTTATTTATTCGAAGGAATTAGTTCTTTTAGTCTAAGCTTTCAAACTTCCCATTGTCAGGAGTCTTACGTTAGCTCCTTTAGACCTTGTGACAATTTGAAATCAGCAGTTGCGTCTCCATATTCCATGCTGATGTCAGTCATCGGGGCCTCCTTTTTTTTCTTTTCACCTTGACTAAGAATTTTAATTTAATTTACCATTAGAAGGATGAGGTTTTTTTTAAATTGCTCAATCTTATTCTTTTCAATCTTATTTATTTAATTCTAATTATTGTCATTTTTATTTTCTTCTGTTTAAGTTATGTTTGATTTATTCCTGTCTTTAATTTTTGGTTTTGGTTTCTTTTGTTTGGTTTTGTTCTTAGAGGAGGAAGGAAGGATAGTTTAACAGTTGAAAATTAATATTTTCCCATATTAACTGAGGAAAAACACTAGAAAATATTGAAAACTAATATTTCTATGTTGTTTCAGAAAAAGCAATACAAATTCATTTTCTTATCCTTACTTTTAACAGTTAACAAAATTGTAAGGCAACAAGAATGCCGTGTGTGTGTGTGTTTGTGTGTGTGTTTTGCTTTAATTTAGGTGAATAAATTGACTAGATATTTTCAGTATAATTAGTATGGGATTAGGATACAAAGACAGGATATAAAGAGAGAAAATATTTTCCAAAGATGCTCCTATTTAAATTTTAAATATTTGCAGTGAGTGATAATAAAAACGAAAAATACAATCTAAATATATGTTAAAATTATATATAAGTAAATTCCACAAAATGTGCTCCAATTTTAAATGAATTAAATATTTACTGAATGGTATATAAAAAATTTTAAATTCACAATTATATTATAGCTAAGGAAAGGGTGCTTGATGAATAAAAAATAATCTTGTGATATTTTGTAGCTTGAATAAATTCCTCTAAATTTTCAACTTTAATATTTATGATCCTATTTCAAAAATTATAAATCAACAAATGATACAACTGAATAGCTGAAATAGAAGGTTAAAGAGCAGAAGTTGGTCTACTGAATAATAAAAATTAATTTACATTTGTTTTAATTCAAACAGATTAATAAGTAAATATATATATATATATAATTCAAGATAGATATCTCTAGAAAGGTGGTATCGCATAATAATATCAAAAAGATACTGCTAGGAGAAATAATTTATTCACAGGAAAACAAAACAAATGGCAATTTTAGTTTTAAATATTTATCTATATTTATAATCATGTATATTAGAATGCAGTATAATTAATGTTGACAAGGATGCAGAGAAATTAAAAGCATTATGCCCTAATTAAGGGCAATGTACAATGGTGCAGCTTATGTGAAAACAGTTTAAAATATTCCTAAAATTCTTAGAACTATCATATAGTTTAGTCATCCTGTGCATGTTTATCTCACAAAAGTACAATCAACAAGTCAAAAAGAATGCAAATATTGCTACAGTTTTCTTAATGTCCAGCATGTGTGAAAAAAGGTGCAATATCTATGAGTCAATAAGTAAAATATGATAAATACAAATGATGACATGTTTATTATTCATCCTTTAACATAAGTAAATTCAACCACTTACGACCACATTATGATCAACCTAGAGAGAATCATAGTGAAATTAACCAGTCACAAAAGAACACATACTACACGACTCCACTTAGATGAGGAATCTGATGTGGTCAGACTCCAGAGAAGCAGAGAGAAGAAAGGTGGGTGTCAGGATCTAAGCAGAAGAAACGGTGCAAGGTTGAGTCTCCAGCGGTGTGAATTTTCAGGCAAGCAGCATGGACAGGACCCAGAGATCCGTACAACACTGGACAGCACGTAACAGCTCAGGTTGTGCACCTAGATTGTGTAGCGAGAGGCCTCACATTAAGTGGTGTCACTGCACACACCCATGCACACTCAAAGAAACATAAGAAAATAACATTTAAAGGTGATAGTTGTGGCTGTTACCTTAATTGTGGTAATAATAGCATGGATACATGCGTATGTCCAAATTCGCCAAGATTATATATATGTGTTATGGTTTGAACTAAAGCATTCTCCAAAAGATTCATGTGTTCAGAAATTAGAGCTTTTGGAAGGTGATCTTGAGGCACTATACCCGACTGGCGGGTTCCTAGCTGAAGGTGCTGTTATACGGCGGGTGCCACGTGGGGTCTACAGGTCGCTAAGCTCTTCTACTCTTGCTGGTCCACTCTCTACTTCCACGTTTGCATGATTTGAACATCTTTCCTCAGTTCCTTTTTTCTACCATACCTTTTCCCTTGAAATTAACCGACCATAGTTTAAATCTCTGAAGCCATGACCATAAATAAACAAACTTTTCCCTCGTTAGGTTCTACGTGTTTGGTATTTTTTTCATACTATCGTGAATCTGGCTAAAACAATATATTTACTAGGAAATGTTTTAGCATTTTAATTAAGCAATAAATTCATTCTAAGATGAAATCAAATAAAATAAAGTTTGAAGGTGAATTAAAGTCAGCTGTGACAAGCAAGTTTTTAAAAGTTTGATAATTTTTATATAAGCAAACCTATATAGAAATGATTTATTAAACATTCAAAATTCACTATGAAGAGTATATATGAATGATTTTCTTGCATTAAAATCAGTATTTTCTATTTTTAAAATGACTATGTAAAAAGTGTGCCTTCTTCAAATAATCGCATATTATTTGCATTTATATATAACAGAGACTCCGATATATCTGTTATATAATCACCTGTATCTCTTTCTGTTATTTTCTATTTCCTATATATCTACATAACGACATTCTATAAATCATTAAGTAAAAGGGAATAAACTCTCATAAACATTCTTAGAATTTGTAGGCTGTTATTTATAGAAGATGAAATATGAGTGAGGAACACAGCTGATCTTAGCTGCTATGCATCATCTATTACACTTTCATACTAATATTGATACTCCAGTATCACAATATATCAAGAATCGTTTATAGTTTTTGCAATGTTAAGTCAGTATCTTAGCAGAAACATCTTTATCTAGAAACTGCAGACATTATTGAATTTGTGTGTAGTAATGAAATTCTGAGATATTGAAGGGTGGATTTGAGTGGAAATATCACATGGGATTTAAGCACTTAGTATCCCCACTTCCCACCAGTGATCTGTCCCTAGAACCTAACATCAGATGTCAAGCTGGTGATTCACCTTCGACTATGTATAGGAGAAATCCTTGGGCTGTTATGGAATTAGCAAGCAGCCCTGAATAGTCTTAAGAGTAGCAAATTATGTCTATATATATTTGAACTACTGATACCTTTATTGCAATATTGCACCTTAGCTAATCAAAATTGGGGTTCGAAATGAAATAAAACATCTATCCCCTCTTTCATTGCTGGGTCAAATCATTTTTATTGAAATAGGAGGAGAGACAAACAACACACCCAAAAAGCCGACAAAGTTCAATTATTGGTATTTCTTTTTAACATCTCTTTGTTTTAGGAGGGTAGTATATTGCAGATTAATAAAACTCAAGCAGTGATGGAAAGTATACCACTCCACTAAAGAGGATTTCTCTGTCTGCCACTGCAATCTCAATTGACTAAGGATCCTCTAACTTGGAGACTAGGAGAGCTGTAAAACCTGGCTACTTTTGCCCACTAAAAAAGGGTCCATGAGATTATGGACCCTACACATCAAGACACTTGTTCATAAAATTGTAGTCAATCCGGCTGTGAGGGTCAGATTATGTATATTGTCTATCCACTCAGTCTACTACTTCAAATAGGCCTTAGGTAGCTGCCAATAAAATGAGTGTAGTTGCAGCAAATAAAGGACAGTCACCCAGACAGAAAAACGAGTCTAGATAGAGGTTTGATTATATTTTAGTTTCTTTCAAATGGAATGGAATGAAAATAAATACATCAGAAACAACTAGAAGTTTTTGAGGAAATTCTACTGACCAAATACTTTACCTTGCAAAACTATTTTTGTATATTTCTCACTAAAAATTAGCCTTAAATACTATCACATCAAGGAAGTAGCACACTCCTCTATTTAATTCAGCAATGAGCCTAGCAGACAGAAAAGATACCATCACAGAGTATAGCTGGGTTTTTGTGACGAAGCTACTCGAACACCGAGGTAGAGAGTCTTCCTAGCATCTGTGTAGGTAAATTGGAGAGGGACCCCTCTTTTCAAAACTGATTTGTTATTGTAGCCACCATGGACTGGATGGGAGAGGGGCATTAGGAAGAAGACCTTTGCCTACTGATTTCTTGATCGTTGCAATAAAAATATTTATGTTCTATCATTACATGTGATACTCTGTGTGAAAAAGTAAATTATATAGAATCAGGATTATCGTGAGGCAAATATTGTATAATGTCAGTTTTATAAAGTCAAATCAAACCTAACATCAAATGCGTACGTACTTGACATGTCAAATTGGAAAGGCTAGAAAAATCATTCGTGAATTAAAAGCACCAAAATACCACAGTATACATTCTAAGAAACAATAGCAATCCTGCTATGCCAAGTTTAGTTTCTTTGGGTCTGTTTGTTTGGTTTGCTTGTTGCTATTTATTTGGTGGTGTTAGGGATAGAATTCAGGTCCTTTGTACTGAGCTCTACCCCCTTGTCCTTTTTTTAAAATTATATTTTGACATAGTGTTTGAATTGCTAAATTGCCCAGGCTGGGTTTAAATTTCATTCTCCTTCCCAAGGTTCTGGGATCATAGGCCTTTGCTACCAAGTCTGGCTACCTATGGCCAGCTTGAGTTGATTTTAGGTGCTTCTCATTATCATGAATTTCTTAAAACAATGGATGTTTTATGTTCGAAGATTGCATGCTTTTTTTGCTCTGCAGTGAAATGTACAAGAGTTGTCAGGTTGGAGGATCCAGGCAACAGTCTTGACTCTGTTACTTACTAATGAATCTAACAAACAGGTAATTTAATCTTCCTAATACGACTTACTTCATCAAAGTGATGAAATTATGATATTTTCTTTTTAAATTTAATATAAGATTTAATTCATCTAAAATAGTTCCCAGCTCTTCGGCACAGCACACATTACTTGGTAAAGATCTTCCTTGATTTGTTGTTTGTGTTGTTTTTTGGTACTGAGAATTGAAGCCAAGGCCTTCGCTCTGACTTGAATATCTACCTAGCTCATATTTTAATTTTTATTTTGATACAGCTCCTTACCAAATCATTAACTTGATTCGATTGTGCTCAAACTTTTGATCTTCCTGTCATATCCTCCCAGAGTGGTGGGATTACAGACCTGTGCCACCGAGTTTATCTCTAGAAATCTTCTTTGAAAAAAAATAAACAGTTATGTTTGCTTTTTCTCAACAATCCATAGGAGATATTTACTTTAAACATACCACATAAGTTTTCTACCATATAGAAATATTTGGACTTTTTAGTAGTCATTTAACATTGAGAACATAAAATAAACATTTTTTAATACATAAATGACTGCTTCATTTTTCATGTCACTATGATTTCACTTACTTGTTGATCCATAAAAAAGAAAAAAAATAAATAATCTCTTGATAAAATCTGACAATCTTTTTGGGCTCTACTAAACACAATTACAAACACACACCTATAGGTGCACTTAATTATAATTATCATAATGTCCAATATTTCCATTGCACGGATTGTGCACATGACTAAATTTTTTTTACCATGAAAAGTTCAATATCATTGTTTAAATATAGTATTGAATAATTAGTGGTTGTGCATATATTCCACAAGTATAGAGTTTTAAAATATATGTATCTTAATGTAGAATGTAAAAACTATTATGCTGACTCTTACAATGTTACATTCTATAGAAAATGCATAGAAAAATCATTTTATTTTTAATTATTAATAAATACACTCAGTCCATCAGAATTTTTGTCTATTACTTTTGACCATTTTTTCCAGAAAATATAGTAAGCTATTCAAGCAAAATAAAACATTTGAAGATAATACGTTGCAGCCAGTGTATTATAAAACCAAAATAATGTTATTTTAGCCATTAATTTACCTTAAGAAAAAAACTACAAGTGCAATTATTTCAAATATTGGTCAAAAAGAAACCCTAACAAAAAAACTTATTTTTGATTTTGCAACATCATAAAGCTTATGTGACACAAAATCTTGTACTTCCAGAGGCACGAGGCTGGACTGCCTGATTTGCTGCCCTTCAGGCTCTGGTGGCTTGTCCACTCTCCACCTCGTTTCCCAAGGATAATGTTCTGAACCACCTCATCAATCATCCCCACAACATGTTTCCTTTACTCTCACATGTCCAACTTACTTTGTGAGTTCATTGTTAAAAGGCCTTTTATCTCACCTGTTTCAGAAAAAAAGCTTCTAGAACAGCCATCAAGATTTTTAATGAATTTGTTACTTTCCATTAAGTCACTCTCTACCCACCTGAATGATGTTGACATAGCCGACTGCTTCGCTTACCGCTGAAAACTGAAATGCCAAGGTCAAGGTGAGCTGCTCGCAAGCTGCAGTGCGTTGGCACTTGTCACTCTCTAGCTTGTTTACATCCTGGAATCGGGCTGGGTATTGGAGAATTCTCTGTATAAAGCTTCACAGAAACTGAGTTTTATCATTAGCCAGGTTGCACTGAATTTGTACAGCATAATCAATATTGAGGTGTAAGAAATCCCAATTATTTTTACAGCTACTTACTTTAATTTTTGTGTGGTTATATCCAAATATAAATATTTACTTTTAAAATATTTTAGTTATCTCAAAGTTATAAAAATGCAATTAGTTTTAATTGCAAATAAAATGGAAGATTAAAAAGTTATATACTACTTTTAAAGATAAATTATCTAAGTCTTTCTCAACATTTAAACTGGAATTTTGGTTCATGTCTCAAAAAAAATTAAGAAGCGTATGCATTAAAATTCAAAATTGGTATTAAGAAAAGTAAATACATTTTACCAATAAAGCACTATAGTCAATATCTGAAGGACAAGCAGTTCACTTATCATTGACCAATCAGTGGTGATATTTATTAAAAATAAAAATAATTTTGCAAACCAAAACACTATGCTACTAAGTGCTTGAGTTCAATTCCCCAGCATCACATAAGCTGGGTATGGTAGTGCCTGCCTGTTATCCCAGCACTCTGGAGGCTGAGGCGGGTGGATTATGCTGAGTCCAAGGCTACAGAGTGAGTTCAGAGCCAACCTGGACTACAGAGTAAGACCACGTCTCAAAACAAACAAACAAATAAATAAACAAAGAAACACACCCAAGCACTAAAAGTCACTTGATTCTAATAACCTTAAAGTATTTGAAAATAATTTATTATCAAACATATTTTGGCATTGCAAACTCAAGTCATATAAGCTTCAAATGTTTGTAAGTATCACAGATTTCAGTTATAATGACATGTTATAATATTTGAATTTGCCATACATTACATGCATATAATAGAATGAATTAAATAGAAATTAATCCCAAAATACGTCATTAGAAGATTTATTTAGAGATTCCATAAAGGAAATATAGATACCACATTGTGTAAGTAAAATTAAATTCAATTTACTTTTAAGATGTCATGATTTTTCCTAGGATACCTAATCTTTGGTGAAATTCGGAATTTTTTTAACTGTTGATGAACTAGGGTGCCAGGGCCAGATCAAAGTAAAGCATTTAACAGACAACAGGAAGAAAAGTCATAGAAACAAAAGAAAAAGCCTGCAAAAAAAGGCTGGCCCAAATTGAACACTAGAGAAAAAGTGAAGTTTTAAGAAAAAGAATTTGTAACCTTGAAACTGTCTCTGAAAGAAAAGCTGTTGTGTTTGAGTAGAAAGATAAAGAAAAAAAACAGATAATTTTATATGTGAGCACCTTTATATTCTCTTTTCAAACTATACACACAATCAATAGCAGCACACAATGATGGCTCAAAATAAAGAACTAGGGAAATGAGGTGTATTTGCAGGATCGGATCTGCTCTGACTCTTAGCACGTTGTAGAGGAAAAATGTGGTTTACATCTTGTACGTGGTGAGAACTACTATTTGACCACAATATGTTCTTCTAGATTAGCTTTAGCTTCTGAAAAATTTTTTTTTTCATTGAATGTCACTTCCCACCAACACATATGTGATATGTGTGCATGTTTACAGCAGAGTGAGATACACACATACATGCACACATATCATCACTATTTTTGAATTCTCCATGTTATCTACTAGAGAGTAGACTATGCAGTCGTGATCTTTTTATGAATAGTAAAAGATGAGGTTTTTTGTCACTGAATATCTAAATGCAGTTCACACGTCACTCTGGTAAGCATATCCCAGTATGGGGAAAAGATTACCAAGGAAAGTGACGTCATCTCTCAAACTTGAGCTATGCAAAAACAGACTGAAACTCAACCTGATGTCCTAGGGTGGCCTAACTTTCTTTCCTAGCCATGGAGTCCAATTGGAGACTTAGAAGCACGAGTAGAAATTTGTTTATTTACATTTATGCCTACTGTACTTCCCTTTTTCTTTGATATAGCGCAAGAGTCTGTAGTCACAGGGATAAATTCAAATTCTGGACCTATATTCACATCTATAGATAAATAACTGCTCAGCACACCGCTTTAATCGTATAACTGCCTTTATCGTATAACACATTTGCAAAGGAAAATGCATTTCATGTGCTATCTTAATTATATTATTCAATATGTACTTTAAACACAGAAGATGATTACCCACATTACATAAGCACAATTAAAAATTTCAACCTTAACATGACACAGATGCAGGGCAAAGTTAAATGAGACATAATACTCAGAACACATCAAGCTTAACTTGATTAAGGAGCATATTTCTTATGGAAGAGAGAAAATATATGTGTTTGTCAACTTTCATAGATTTATATTTAGGAATAAACCTCTGTAACAAAGGACAGTTTAACAAAAACGAAACAGTAAAAGCAGGAGAGTTTGTTATCACGTGCAGTACACATCGCAGGGATAACGTTCACGTCTTGGTGTCCTGGTTTATGTTCCATCTTCCACAAAGAGCAAAGGATTTTTAAAGACATGCCGTGACTAATAGGGACGGAATTCAAAGCTCCCAATGGAGAGGAAAGCCAACAGAGTATTGAAGTCTGCTGTAAGATTCGCTGGGTCCTCATGTCTGAGCTGATAGGCAAGCTCTGTAAAAGAGAATTTACATTCTCTCTTTAGGCAGTGAAAAAATGAATTTTGGGCAAAGCACAACCAGAGACAGGAAGAGGAAGGCTATTTTGTCCTGGGTTAGTCTAGATGTCCAACTTGCATTTAGGTACACATAGAGAAAGACCAGAGAACCCCTGAAGTTTACTTGTCTTTAATAACTATCTATATTTTGGCGAAGAACTGTGCAAATAATTAAGAAATCATAAGCAATTTCTTTAGTATTATATTGCTCAAAAACAAAAAGTAACATGCAGTTTAGAAAGGACCAGTAATCATGACTTAGTATAATGGAACCCTATTTAAGAAAAAATAAAGTGGGATTCTTCAAGTAAAGGACAGCAGACCTTTTCATAGCAAAGATTTTAATAACTGGGTAAAGTTAAACTAAACACAGTGTTCTAATGTTCTATCTTACATAATGGAAAAACATAAATGTAGTTTATAGTTACATTGATACTATTTTTTAGTCCACCCAGAGTTATTAGTGCTTTTTACTTCTTTTGGTAATAATAGTGTTACATTTTTCTCAAACACTGGGTAAGCATAGCAGATTTACTGAAAGGTCATTGTGTTTTTTTTTTTCTATAAATATATCTAGATTTTTACATATATCTTAAATTCAAAGTAGTCATAATATATTTGTGTTATATTCCATAATTGTTAGTTATTACATTGTTCCTTGTTTAGATTTCAATGCCCAATATATATATTTTCATGAAGACTATAAAATAACACCAGCTTGTTTAACAACATTGCTCCTGAGCAAAAAATGTATGTGGGTAAAAAGGTTTTTTATTATAATTTTTTCAGTTACATATAAGTACTTAATGGTTCTGAAGCTTTTTTTTTTCGGACACTCCAGCTTTATAACCCATTGCTTGGACCACACACAACTGAATGTCTGAGATAGCAAGGAAGGCTTGGGAAGTGTATGATAATGGGGACAGGACTGTCATGGTTTAAAAATAACGATGCATGCCTATGGCTATGCGCTGAGCAAAGTTAGAGTTCTGATAGCAAAGAAGAAAGCAGATATAACTTGTAGACACCGCTTTCTACACACACACAAACACACACACATCACACATTATTCTTAAAATCCTTGTACCGTACAACACACTAAATCTCTTTGTTCAAGCCTTGTTTACTTAGTACCATGACTCATTTCTTGGTGTATCTGAATTTTCTTTTTAAAGCACATTGTAAAGTTGCATTACTATTTGTATAAATGTTATCTGAATAAGGCTTATTTTCCAAAATTATTCTTATTATTTTTATGTGTTTATGACACAGAGTAAACATACATTCATCATAGACAGCTGGTGCACACACATATTGCATCTTGAAGATTTTAAATTGTTGTGAGCATAGTGTTGCTAAATGTTATGGACATTACTTATAAAGACCAAAAATCAAACTACTGTCTGCCTGAGAGTCTAGACTTAGGACTTCTGGGACTGCTGTTTCTAAACTCTCCTTTTGAGGAATGCAGTGGGTGGTGTATCAGAATTTGATGAACCCTTTAGTTATAATCAGTGAATTTCAAACATACATGACTAATGCATGCATGGTAGTCTAATTCAATGTTAATTAGATTTACCTTTCTATCAGATAAAGAAGATTTTAAATACCTTCATGTAGCTCCTTGGAAAAAGTTTCATGTCAAACTGCCAACATTTATTAAATGAGTGGAAAACTTGAAAATGCTCTCATGCTTTCTAAAGAAATAACTTTAGGTACCTCTGGTGCACATTAAAAAGTAATTACTATTAGCATCATAAGTTTATACGATGTGTTTCTAAGTAAGCATTTAATTATATTCTCTCAAGGACAATTTCAGATTCCATGTAAACTCTGGATTTATATAGGCAATAAAGAGATTTCCTCCACGGACAAAGTGACATTTTAGCCAATGAAGAATTGGATCCTGAACAGCGTGACATTTCTTCCTTCTGTTAAGATCAAATGACAAGTCGGCACCTTCATCTGGATTTGCAGACAGTACACAGGTGATGATCTTTAACATCTTTGCATTATTAACACTGAAAAGAACATTGCCCATAAATAGATGATTCGGCGACTGCCAGTTGTCACATATTGCTAACGTGAATTTGCTTAGAATCACTCTGCATTTGCTTATTTAAAGTAACTTGTAACAATTGATAAACTATTATTTCAAGAAATAAAGCACCATTCACAGTTGCACGTAGTGTTCGCTCTTCACTTTTACAGACCTTACAAACTAACCAAAAATACTTGCTAGGAATATGATCACTCGAACCAAAGGAATTTGATCTGCATTCACCCTGCAGCATTTCATGATCCTGTAAGCCAGAATATTTATTCCCTCTCAACACACTTTTTAAAAAAGTGTTAAAGTTATACATAATGTATAACTTGCCATCTTAACAACTTCTAATCTCACAGTTCTGTGGTCTTAAGTTCATCTCTGTTGTTGTGCAACTATAATCACGGCTCATAACTGGAAATATTTTTCTATTAAGAAGCTGAATATTTATACCCATTCTTTCTTTTTCTCTAGCCCCTGACAATCACTGTTCTCATTTATGTTTATATACATGTGCCTCTAGGTAGCCGGGTAAACATGCTCATGCAAAGTCGTCTTTTGGTGAATGGCTTATAGAACATAACATAATCTCCTCAAGCTTTGTCAAGGTTTAATCGTGTGTCAGAATTTTTCTCACTTATAAGGTACAAATGTGTGTGTGTGTGTGTGTGTGTGTGTATTGAAGAGAGGTGAAAATAACTTTTCTAAGTTTTGTTGTCAGGTGTTCTAATTAGTACTAAGAATTGAAAATTGCTGGGTCATATGATAGTTCTGTTTTTAATATATATCTATTATATTTTCATTAGTGGTGCATAAAATTTTTACTGCCTCGTTTTGACGGACAATTTTTTTTAAACAATAGTCTTCCTTATGAGTAGAAGCAACTCAGTTTTAAATTGCAAATAAACTTTATACCACGTTGGGTGTTGATACGGTAGCTTGTCAAAACCTAGTGTATTTAATTTTCTAAATTCAATATCATACTTTCAGTATACTTAACTAAAATAAAGAAGATAGAGGCAATGTGTTCTCTAATTAAAGTAAGTTTTTAATTCTATAAGTTTTATGTATACTGTTTGGAGCAAGAGGTTTAACTAAATATGAAAAGTAGTTGAAATTTTATACGTAGTCTTACACTCATTTAGTTACCTCTTTCAACATCTCAAGAGTTGAAGTGCTATAAAAATTCACCAGAAGTCTACTATTCAATCATTACAATAATTTGTTTTTTAAAGCAGCGGTAAGATTTTGATGGCCTACCATAATTATAATGTAATAAATTCTCCATCTCAATCATGGTTTTTTCTTCTCTCTCCCCTCATTTCCCTCATTATCTTTCCTTTCTCTCCTCTCTCTTCATTTTCTTTCTCTGTTCTTTCTTAATTGCCAACTGCTTCCTGTTTCTGCAGTCTACTGCTTGGTGGCTACAGATTCCTTCTAATATTTATTTTTTTCTTACCTTTTATGCATAGCCTCTTACTATGCATCTCTTCAGTGCATCTTTTCAGATCAAAACATTGCTAGAGACTGTCAGGTAAATATCTTTCATTTCCAAGTTAAAAAGACCAAGAGATCATAAAAATATTTAGAATTACAACATGAAAATCCTAACCCAGAAGGTACTCACCAAGGTCAGGGTGCATTTGTATAGGCTATGCTCTCCTAGAACAGTTTCCATCGATTAGGAATGACTTATTTTAACCTCGGTACATTTCTGTATAGTTTCATGTTTCTGAGTTTGTTGTGGTTGTTGCTATGGTCACGTGTTTGTTATTCTTGAATGGAGAATTGATAGGCGCTAAAGGCAGCTTTTTCATTTCCTACTAACATTAGTATCCCTATTAAGTTGTAATAAAGCTTCCAGAGCATAACGCCACAGGATACGTTTGTTGAGATCCAGATCAAAATTTTGGCAGGGCTGGATTCATTCTGAGACCTGTTTCCTTATAGATCACAATATTCTCACCATGTCCTCATATGTTCTGTCCTCTACATGTACCAACATTTGTGTCCAAATTTTTGCTTCGAAGAATACTAGTAAGAAAGCGATGGCGTCATTTAATCTTAATAACCTCTTTGAAGCCTTTACCTCTAAAAAGTCATTTTTTCACTTAGTAAAGGTCAGGGGCTCAAATTTAAGGGGGACAGAATTTAGCCAAAATATTATTCACATAAAGTTTTAAAATAGATATGAAATAATTTCATCTGTCATATATGTTTACAAATGAATAGGATATATTACTTGTCACCTATAGAACAAGATTAGGACAATTTAGGTCAATGTCCACAACTTAACATACAAACACCTTAAATTCTCCTAAAACCAAAACAATTAATGTTTAAAACATAATTTACTTTGTTTCAAAGTTTATACTTTAATTCCTACTATTAGCTTTTTGCATTATAATAAGTATATTAAGTTTAATTGACAGTAATTTTAGAGACAATAAACTAAGATTTAAGCAACAGCAAAGACTGAAGAGGCTGGAGAAACAGTGTTCTCTGATTCTCTAGCATCTGAATTAAATACTTCCCTCAGGAGCAGGCTTTTTTCATGCGTGCCTTATGGAAGAAAACAAAATTTTGGAATGCAGCCTGCAGCACGATGGGGTTTAAGTGGTGTTAGAGGATCTTACATAACTAATGAAAAACAAACACAGGCATAAGGAAGCATCATAAATATAATCTTATGCAAATATTGTATGCCACTCAATTCATAGAGATTAAGGATTTTCATGATTTCAAGAGACTTTAAATGTAGCTATTTTTTAACATACAATAAAAAATCTCCTTTGTGGTTTTCACTTTTGTGTAATCTAAAATAGAAGTGATCTAACACAATTTATAGATAAAATAGAAATGAGATTCTCTTTGTTTATTAACGATGAAATTGGAAGAGAACCTACAGACAGCTCCTGAGGGCTTTTTCAACCTTCCCAAACCAAGTATTATTAGTCACACCAATCCTTCTCTGTCACTACAAAGGTCCACCTTACATTTCCACTATGTGACTTTTTCCTCAGCAACTGCTTCAGAGTCCACTCAATTTCATCCCAGGCTTATTTATAATGTGCTTCATAGATTTCGGCCTTCTCTGTCCACTCTACCTTTTACCTTTCATTTTCATTGCTGATAGAATGGAACTTGATTGATTCCACAACGAATGAGACATTACTCCAAAAATCCTTCATAGGGACTAGCCACATTTGGCTATTTAAATAAACTAACTTTGCGAACTGGTGTCCAGCTGATGTTATCCTATCTCCTTAACTTACAAGAAACACATTTTTGCTTCCCTTGTTGCAGGGATACCTTTCGAGTTGCTTTGGCCGGTGATAAATGGACAGCAGTTACATTGCATCAGTTCTGATTCAGACCTTAAGAAAGTCTCATGATTTACCACCTGCTGCCCCAACTGTACTTTATTAAGCAAAGGAGTAATTCTCATTGAGAATAATTTCACCAAGTGGAAGATAAAAGCCTGTGGAACCAAAGGGACCTCAGCTTCTGCAGCTGTAGGCAGTTTTATTCATATTTGTCCTGTGAGACAGAACTGTTAGACAAATCTCATCTTCAATAACCTAAGTGGCAAATACTCTAGCTTCTTGTGTATACTTGCTATGCAGCAACCTCTAAGTGACACAGGTTATTTCATAGTCTGAATTTGTCCCATCAAATTTCATATGTTGAACTCCTCCACCTGCAATCTAATTTTATGTCTGTATTTGAACATAAATATGCTCTTTAAAAAGGTAATTAAGATATAATGAGGTCACTGACTATAATCTAATACTATGAGTGCCTTTTTAAAAAGAAGTTGATTAGGAGAGAGAAGAGACCATGTAAAGACCCCAAAAGAAGACAGGCACCTGCAAGCCAATGAGAGAGACTTCAAAAAGCCAAATCTGCCAGCAACTTGATTTAGACCTTTTATAGCTGGCAGAACTCTGTGAATATACAGGTCTGTTGTCTAATCAATAGGCTTTTACTTTGTTGTACAAATTGTTTGTGTACAAATACAAATTGTTTTCATTTTTAAATCATTCTGGATATTTTGTATCCTCACTACCTACTATGCTATTTTCCACCTAGATTCTAGTTGTGATATGTGATTTGGTAATATACAACTGGTTCCTACACCTGAACCTATTCAGCCCATTCAGATTAAGGCAATGACTGACATCCAGATTTCCCAGGGTGTTGATGGACTATATCTGAGGCACTAACACTCTTCTATTAGCAGTTAACTTAGAAAATTACTAGCCACATTTGCCTATTGAAATATATATTTAAATTAATTTTATAATAAACTAATCAAGTTAAAATTTTAGGTATTTCATTATACAACAGCGTGGAGGCTTTTACAGTCAAATGGAAAAAAAACTTGAGAACATCATGCTTAGTGAAGTGAGTCAGAAGCACAAGATGAAACATCGAATGGTCTCTCTGATATGAGAGACCCAGATCACAACTCCTATGGAACTTAAAACGAAAAACAAAGTGAAACAGAGGGGTCGGTCTGGTAGGGGAGGCAAGAGGAAGGGGAGGGGAGGGGGAGGGACAAAAGGAGAGTGGGAAAGGCCCTGTCACCTTGACAAGATACATATGTGCATAAAAGTCTCAACTCCATTGTAAACCTTAAATTTTGCACGTATACATATCAATAAAATGGGGAAAAAAAGAAAAGACTATATTGATAACACCGATGCACGATGCTTCCTAGATTTACATACTTTGTTCCCTAGCTCCTCATGTCCCCGCGACAATGACCTTTGCTCTGCTTTAACAAAGCGCTGTGCCTCTCTGGACCTAATCTATAAGGCACTCTGGCAACTCCTGTATTTTTGTTCTTAGAAACAAGCAACCACATAAAAATACAAATATATTTATCACATAATGCTACAAGAAAGTCTAAAATCACAATATACAAGACAATAAAAAATTCCCAACTGACAAGAAGAAGGTAGATTTTTCTCAAATAAAAATTTGTGCTGAGCATCTGGGTAATCAACCAGACCCATTGTGAGAGACACAGCTTTGACCCATCTTGAAAGCAGATTGTTTAATTTCATTTGGCAAAATTTAGCTCTTCCTCAACCATGTTAGCAAGTTTAGCAGAGGCACTGCACATGGAAAAAGTAGCAATATTGGTTAATTCAGCCTCAGAAGCTACCACACTAAGCAAAAGTACCAAAAGCAAAAACTTCTGATAGCCTGACAAAGTTCTGATGCATAAACCAGAGATCAAAAGGGAGAGTTGCTCTGTTCCTCCCCACAGCTCTGAGGTGATGTGTCTCCCGGGAATATGCAACTGACATATTCTGTCTATGTTCAGTAAGTCATATAACTACTATAATTACAAAGATAAAACTCATTAAAATAATGGTTAAGTAAAAACATCTTAATAACGTTGCAAGGCCACTCTAATAAAGGGAATCAATTATTTTAATTAATTTGCTTTAATTCTATAGTTATAACTTTTTTTGAAGTGACTCATAATGTATTTGTGTGGTATTTTCCGCTTTTAAAAGATAAGTCTCTATTGAAACTAACATATAAAGATTTTATTCAATCAATCTTAGATGTGCATTCATAGTATTCTAGGTAAATTAAGTTTGACGGCTCTGTTAGAGACAGTCTTTAAAACAGAATACTACTGCAGAAGAAAAACATATTCTTCATTTCCTAATGAATAAGCCCTTCAAGAATACTTACAATTGTTTGCAGATTTTAGTTTTTTCTCTTTGTCTTTTTCCTATTAAATGTGGATTAATTATTCAAATTGCTTTTTATTGGAATCACTTATACTATCAAAATAGAAAAATAATGATAATCTTGTTTATAAAATCAGGTTTGTGTACTTATAATATCATCAATTAAAGTAGTATATATCAAATTCTATCAGATTAAGGACCAGAAATCTACATTGATAAAGCATTATAGTATATTTCAGTATATATTTAGAATTAAGAACCACTTCCCTAGATAATGTAAAAATCTGTCCTTTGATAAGACATACTTAAATATGCAAGTTGATAAGAATGTTCAAAAGTCTTTCAAAATATTTGTTGGTGATAAACATTGACAAATCAGTAATATTACATTAACACTATTCATATATTAATACACATAAAATACTGAAGATTAATTCTGGGGAAATAATTAGATAGTGACTTATAATTTAAGTTTCCAGTCTATAATATAGTAGGAAACAGTAGATTTTCAGAACATCTAAGTTAATTACAGTAGAAGACAGTTAATTTTCCATGGGACAATAGTTCCTACTCCATTACTCATTAAAATCCCCAGGTAATTAAAAAAAAAGTATGATGTTTAAAATGGTGCTCAGAAATAAAAGAGAGAAGTCCAGTAAACTACATTTGCTTTTAACAGAAAAAAATTGTGATTTAACAATGTATAACATTTTAGACTGCTATTGTCAGAACCAATTCATATATGGAATGTTAAAAAATTCAGGCAGGCAGAGAGAAATATCTGCTATTGCCTTCGTTATTTTGACTTGAAACCAAAGTAAAATACATGATGCATTAATGTACAGGTGAAACATTTAAATAGGTAAAGATGCACATAAACATATGGATATTACACTGTGTCCATTGTGTGAGTAGCCCCTGTTTTCAATGACTTCCCGCATTCCTTGAGTTCAGCGCTGTCCCCTCTCAGCCCTTCCATTCTTACCCATGAGTTGCTTTGGTTGGCCAGGATCTTGATTCCAATTTTAACACCTGATTTCAATTTTAACATCAGATACTTTGACAACATCAAATGTTCTGTTAACTGTATTCAAAACACTAAGCAGTGGATCTCACAAAATTCTTCCCTGAAACTTAGCCTTTATGTCACACTTCTCCACTCCTCTAAATCCATATATAACCACGATGGTACTCTCCGTTTCAGACATGTTACCTGATTTACAATGCATATAAAAATGCTAACATGTAGCATTTGTCTCTCTGCTCTTGTCCTATTTGGCTTATGAGAATATTTTCTGATTCATTTAATTTTAAATGAATACATTTCCTTTTTAAGGCCGCATAATATCCCATTGTGTTATATATGCCTCAATTTACTTTCACTTGTTGTCCCATACTTGGGTGGTCTCAATCCTTGGCCACTGCACTGCAACGAACAGGGACATGATGACATTTATGTAAGAAACTGATTTCCAGTATTTTGGATACATCTTCAGGAACTGGATGGCTAGATCGTATACTGAATCTCTTTTAATTTTTTAAGAATGCCCATATGAATTTCCATAACAATGACATTAATTTACATTCCAATAATAATGTATAAAGGTTCAATTTTATCTCATAAGTATGTATTTTTTAAATGTGTAAGAACTGCATTATAATGAAGTTCCAACAACATGTTTTCATGCTGTTGTATCTTACTGGGAACAATACCTTGTAAAGAGGCCAAAATAAAGATTTAGCATTTATTCTCCACTGCTGTATTGTTAAATTAGCCTTTTATTCTTGTTCTTAGAAAAATTCTTTAAAGAGCTAATTGAATGGTAATGAGAAAAAGTATCCTTTCCTTAAAATTGCTTAAAAAGAACCTTGAATTTAGCATAAAATACTGTTTAAGTAGAAACCTGAAATGCAATATTTATTCAGTATTTTTTCCATTTTCTTTAAATAATAAGTCCTTTAAAAAAGTAAGACTTTATAAATAGAATAATTGCAGAGAACCATCTTGTCATATATCTGCATCAGGACTTATTAACAACTTTCATTGGTGTGGTTCATTTAATACAATTAGGGAGACATTATTGACACATGCTCTTAAGAAAAGTTCATACAGAATTCAGATTTATTTTTTGTTTCTTTATTCTCTTAGGTTTAACCTAAGCTTCTCTTGCTCCAGGACCTCATGCAAGATGTCACATTATATTTTATCATGTGTCCTTAAGCTTCTCTTGGCTGTGACAGTTTCTCAGATTTTCTTGAATTTGACAGTTTTGAGAAGTACAAGACAAGTATTTTGTAAGTATTTCAATGACTTATTGCTGTTGATTCTAACTTCGATCTTCTTGCAGAGGAAATTTTTGTCAGGTATTTCCTTTGCACAGTTTCCTTACCTTCCTCCTTTCCATATTTATTTTTTAGAAGGATACTTAAGCACAGAAGGAGTATGGAATTATGTACAAGCTCCTTGGAAACAAACTTCTGATATAAATGATTTGGAATTCTTCTGCACAGAAGAGGTATATCTTCTTTCTTATTTATTTATTCATTCATTTATTTACTTGATTATATCAGTGTAAACTCACTGATTTTTATTTTATGCTTTTGATTACAATATAATGCTATTTTATTCATTCTTATTCTTATTTTTGTGATACTGAGAACGAAACTCAGGGCATTTGTCTTAGTCTGTATTCACAATCCATTTTTTTTTTTTTTTTTTAGATTCGGATTTTGAGACAATATCTCCCTGAGTTGCCCAGGTTAGACTTGAGCTTCAGATCCTCCTGACTCAGCCCAATAGCATGCTGGGATTGCATGCTGTGCCACTAGGCCCGGCTCTAGCGCAATTTTAATGTTATTATTGCTGCTCAGATTGGTCATTTAATGATCTTTAAATGGCCTTGCAAAACTTTTTATATATGCTTATCAATGTGCCATATTTTTGTGGTGTGTTTGCATTCTGGGTACTACAAGATTCCCTCCTCTTGTATGTTTCTATTCTGCTTGTGGAAATAGCCATTTCCTTAAGAAGCCACAATTCCTGTTACTAGAAAAATGATTTTAGAAGGTAAGAACTACTCATTGGTATGTTGACTACTATTGTAGCACTCTAATGTGTCCAGCATTCTCAGCAGGGTACTATGTGTGTATAATATATGCCTATGCATGTGGCATCCAAACCGTTTGTGTCTGCATTAAGTTAAACATGAATTCCTCCTGTTGTTTACAGGTAATCCATTACCATGTGGTTTATTCTAATTCCTTTATTTTGCTCATTTGAAAACCCTTAATCAATAGCAAAAAAATCTGGCTTTCACCATTGACTATGTGTGTAGCACTGCTCAAATTCAGTACATTTAACACTATCAAAACTGCCAATCCACATTTCCATGGCACACGTCACGATCGACCAAAGTACAAAACTTCTCTGCAGTTTTTTTTTCAAATCTTAAATTTTGCCGGATGCACTCATTTACAAAGTTACTTTGGTCATCACTTTCATAAACTGCAATACATAGACATTATCTCGTCACAGTGTTCATTCCTTCCTGGCATGAATTACACCCCAAATGATTTCCCAATTTGTGTGTGTCAAGATTCAATCTTTGTGCCTCAATGGTCAGTGGGTATCGACAAAACACAGTTTCTTATATTCAACATTATAATATCATAAGGAATATTTTCCTTTTAAAATTTTTTTCTCATATTGTGCTTATTCAATTTTGTTATACTCATCAAATATCTGGCAGCCATTGATATGTTTATTATCACTGTAGTTTATGCCAGAATGCTATATATTTAGAATAATACATTTATACGCTTATTAGACTAGGTTATCTTTTAAATTTTGTAATATGTGCTTAAGATTCATCCATTTCTATTTGTGGTTTGTAGCCATTAGTTTTTAAAATATAGTAACATTTTATTGTATGGCTATGCAATAATTTTCATATCTGTTAAGAGACTGAAAGACAACTTTTGTTACTTCCAATCAGGTTGAGATTATCAATAAAATTGGCATAAATCTTCATATGTAAGTTCAGAATGGGTCTAATTTTGAAAGCAATTTAATAAATCTCCAGAAACATTTAACACTGGATCTTAATAGCAAGAGTATCATTTATATTGTAAGAAACAGCAAAACTGTCCAAAGTTTCTGTGACACTTGGGACCATTTCCCTTAGATTCTATCTTTGGCTCTTCCGTTCTGCTTATGCTACTCTCATACAAGTTACTTATTATTTTTATAAGAGACTTTAACATGCTAATTATATTGACTGCAACTGCATGTCAGATAACTCCAAAATACCCATCCTATTAGTTTACTTCTATTGGCCTCAGCCTCCTTCAAAACATGCATATTTTTTGCCTTTTTTTCCAGCTTGTTATTGTTACTTAAAACCATTTAAAATGCATCAGGTAATAGTAACTAGAAATAAAAAAATGATCTTTTACGTTAGATTACATGGTACTTAGACTAAAATATAAGCTATATTTAATAGACATCTGTTAAAAGTTGTAAGTCATAAAATGTATATTTTTTGTTATCCATGTTGGTGTCAAGTTTCCTCCTCATAGAGTCTTCATTTTTCAATATTTGAGCTAAAATCCACTGCCATTATACTAAATTTCTGTTAATATTATGATGAACTGTGAGTATGTCAGTACATAAGCATTCCATTGATATTATCTGATGATAAAACATCTAAGAGAAGATGTGTCTCTAAGTAGTGATCCTTAACAATGTGTCTTAAATTTCATTTTTCCTCCGTCTTAATTAAGATATCAAGGTTAAAAGTGCTGGACTAGAAAATTGGACTTGCCTTAGGTAGAATAATATCATGAAACATATGTTATTCAAAAGATGCATCTTTCAAAGAACAACTCTTTATGTATATCTCACAAAGGCATCTTTCTTTCTTATTCATCTTGACAACTTATTGGAGGAGTTTCTGACTAACACTGAAGAATTTCTTTACTTTTATACTGATTCACATTTTGTCTTCAGCAATTTCATCTTGCCATTTATTTCCTATAATTTGATGGCTCCAGGGGCCTTATCATTTTATTACTTTAGTTTCAAGGAGCAAATTTGAACTCTGCTTCTGTTTTTACTTGTTCATTCTGATTTTGTAGTAGCAACGTGTTCAGTGACCTCGGATGTCTAATTTGTCCGGAATACATTAGTAAGTTTTAGGTTAATAATTGTTTTGGGGTGGTTTTGGTTTCATTTAGTAATATGATGGAAATGACATCTTGAAACCTTGCATATGTTAAAACTCAAACTAAAGTGATCAGGAGAATTTTGCAGATGTGTCTCTTTCTCATAATCTTTGTTTGCATATAAGACAGAGGCTATTGCTATCTGCTTATAAAAATCAAAACAAATAAATGCAAATAAAAATACTTCACAAAATAGTCACTGATTATATAGCTCCAGGTACTAGAATATAGGATATAAAACAGTAAACAAAGTTAAAAAATACAGAATCAAAGATACAAAAAACAATGCTAGGCCTATCGTATTTCCTTATAATCCTTACTACACTAACAAATATACACATAGAGTGGTACAATATGCTGAATAAACATTTTATTTATGAATGTACATATTTCAAGCCTATTGCATATCATTAAACATTTTTAAAATATACAAAAGGACCAAACATCAGATAAAAACACACCAACCTATTGTGAATGAAGAAGCAGAGACGATGCATTGGAGCAAAGGTGGCTTCGTTCCTTCAAATGGCTCTGGAGCAACTGAGCATCGCTTGCAAAATGAAGAAACAAGTAAGCAAAGTGAACATGGGGACTTTATGATTTTTATAAAAAATTAACTAAAAATGGACCACAGATTTAAGCTTATACCTTAAAGAACTACATTATTTTGTGTTTAATGTGCTGGCTGCTGGCTTTTTTGTCTTTTTTTTTTTTTAATTGAAGAAATATTTTGGCCTACATTTAAAAAGTGTGTGTGTGTGTGTGTGTGTGTGTGTGTGTGTGTGTGTGTGTTAATGTACATACGTAAGTAATAAAAGTTTCTAAAATATTTGTTGTAACAATAAGAAAAAAACAAACTAATAGAGGAAATCACTACATTTTGAAAGGTCTTAAAAATAATAAGCAAAATATCACTATAGAAATAAGGACAAATGAATGGAGGACAGCTGCATGGACACAGCTAACAGGCTGTGAGAATTTTCCTGTTTAGGACTGAGTATTCACTTTTTCTTACATCCATCTTTTACTTTCTACATTTCTACCAGCTTGTTTGTCCTTCTATACTAGACAAAATAATGTAACTTATTTATATATACATTTTGTTCCTTAATCTTTAATCTAGATTTACAATTTTCATGCATGAATTTTATGTCTTTATATGTATTTACTGCTGTGGCTAGTAAGTAGCCCCAAAGGCCCTTGTGTTAAAGATTTGATCACCAGCCTGTGGTGATATTGAGAGGTTTTATAATCTTTAAGACATTGGCCTTGGTTGGAGGAAGTGAGGGACTTGGGGATGTACACGCAGAGGGGGTAACTGGACTTTGGGTCCTTCCTGTCTCCCTTTGCTTCCTATTTGCCACTGGTGGAAGGTTTCTTCTACTTAATATTTCTGCCTTCAGAAGTTCACATTAACAGGTAAAGTGACCGCAGACTGTAATCTCTGAAACTGTCTTCCATGTCCGTAAAAGCTGATTATCTGTTACTTTGTTGCAGAGACAGAGATCTAGCACCTGCTGTCACAGCAATACTTTTTCTGGAGTGACAGGAACACCAAGTCTGGGCTCCCCTCAGATAGGGCACAGCAGACGAGCCAATGAAATGGTTACACTAGTATCCACACTTATGACCCAAGGGGCATATTGGGGCTACTCACAGAAGTATGAGTGAGCGGTTGCCTACAGAAGCATAATTGAAGGCAATTTACAGGACCATGGGTACTGGGTCACCAACAGGATTCAGGGTGACTCAAAGCCAATCCCATTACAGAAAGCAAACCTCAGCGAAGATGATGACTCCTGGAAACCCCAAAATGCCTCCTGGGTCTCACTGACAGCATCTCATCTCGCCAACTTCTAAGACAACAGCAGTTGTTTGCTCCTGCTTCTAAGCTTACTTTGTTCCCTCCTAGCCGCGCTCACTAGCTCAGTGTCCTTAAATACCCCCTGTCACAGTATGTTAGGTAGGACTGAGGCCATGTGTCAAGAGCAGGAGGGAGGACTTGTGTGTGCCCGAGCCAGACCTCATGCACCCCAAAGCTGGGGGCATGCCCACACTGGAGACTCTGAGGGCTCCCCTTAGCCCCTCATATCCTGTGTATCTTTGTGCTTTCAATTCTCCATCCAGAAATGTCAGAGGATAGTCACACCACACAAATACTTTGGATAATTGCAAAAAGAAATTCACTGTGTATATAACTCGTACTCGTTCCAGTTTTCTATCGAAATTGGGAAAACACGTGACCTAGCTTTAAGTTGTGTTGCTGTTGATAGCTTATCCCTATCAACTGCCAAGATCTTCCATTGTCCCATTTTGCCACCTGGTACTGATATTTCCACAGCTGTATGCATTTCAAATCCCACAACACAGATAATTAGCTTTGAAAATGGGAGGTACAGTGTAATCAAAAAGTTTGTACATTAGAATGATGAGGTATGAATGATTCCAAAATTTTGAGCTTGACTTGTGATCCAGCTTTGACACTCTGAGCAGCTGAAGGAAGTCGGCATAGGCCTGCCTGAGCAGCTGGGAAGGTTTAATTGGAGCTAATTGCTGATTGGAGACTGGCGATTACTAATTACTCTCACCTGTACAAATTGGTCTATAAAAAACTTTAGGAAAGTTAAGTACAAGAAGTCAATTTAATAGGCTCTTCTAGTGAATCTAAGAGCAGATGAAACAAGTGAGTGAAGCTATGTAAGTAGAAAATCGTCTACAGCCAACTTGAATACTCTTCATGGTGTGCTGACTGCAGTCGTTGCTTTCTGGGGGGCGTATCTCTGTTTTAGTGCACAAACTGGTCTCAGTTTCATACTTACTAAAAGAAACTCATTCTCTCAACTTAAGAAAGAACATTTCAGAAAAAGGAAAGCTTCTAAAATGTGTTGGAGAAAATACAGAAATTTAATGAAACCCTAACTTGAGACAGATAGTTATATTTGGAATGTCATTCATAACTTCTTCAGAGGAGCAATTTTTCTTTTCACAAAGAAAACTATATTTATATGTCCACTAACCTGCTGGTCAAGAATTTAATACATCTTTAATTACAGTATACATTTAATTATGATATATACATATATATTTGTCTTGTGTCTAATGTAATTAAAAATTTGAATTGTTTTCATTGAAAAATTACCCCATAATATTGAATGGGTGAGCTGGTTTAATCATATTTTCATTCTATGTAGAAAAATGAAATGAAAAACTTCCTTTTGTATAGTTAAATCAAAGAAATTTTAGGTAGGCTATTTGGTTCTTTGGAGACAGACACATTGCAATTATTGACACAGGAAAGGATGAATAGAATGATATCCACTTGGAAAGAAATTCTAAAGCTGTAATTTTATTTTATTATTTTTTAACACAGTCTTACTTTGTACTCCAGGCTGATTCTGAGCTCACTATGTACCTCAGACTGGCCTCAAACTCAAAGCAATCCTTCTGTGCCTCAGCCTCCTGGGTGCTAGGATTAGAGGTGTGCCACCACGTCCAGTTTTTGTGGTGTTGAGGAATCAAACTCAGGTACTTAGGGTTTGCTAGGCAAGCACTTTAACCACTGTGCTATTTTTCTAGCCCCTAATGCTATAATTTTCTTTCTTTGTTACTTGGACATCTTGAAAAGAAATTCATTCTCATATCCTAGAAAAAAAAAAACAGCAGGTTTTAGTCAGTAGTAATTTTGACTGGAAGTATCTGTAATAGAAAAAAAAATAAAAAGTCGGGCTGTGAAGTAGATTAGTTATTGAAAGCAGACCTTTGAACGCTAGTATAATGATGTTAGAGAAGAAAAAATAGTAGGTACTCTAGAGTAGAGAGATGGGCCAGGTAGAGTTAAACATAACATTGGCATTAGCAAAAACCAAAATGGCAACTGATCAGCTGCTTCCTGGGCTTCTTGCCTTCCTTCCTTCCTTCCTTCCTTCCTTCCTTCCTTCCTTCCTTCCTTCCTTTCTTTCTTTCTTTCTTTCTTTCTTTCTTTCTTTCTTTCTTTCTTTCTTTCTATTTTTTTTCTTTTTCCTTCAATTGAGGTTTCCAAGTAGTCTATGTGATTTTCCAATGACTGAGTGGATTAAAAAACCTTTACACAGAAGGCTATCAATCTCCTCAGTTTATCAGGTTAATATAAGCCAATTTTCTCCAAGGGGAAAAAAATCTTTCTTATTTGGGGTCCAATATCTTCTCATATGCTACTTAAGTTCCAGGTACCCCTTGGCAAATCAAGAACTCAGGAACAGAGCCAACATCTGGGCATACTGGAAGGATTCCTTTGCAAGCAAACTCCAAAGATAAATCCTTCTACTGATCATGCCAAAATGTGTATCTTACATGAATTCTTAGTGGAGACCATGGCAAATTTCTTGGAAGACATCTATGCCTACTAAAGGACTCATAAATAAAGACTCTGAGCTGGAGGAACAACACTGCTGCTAGAGCACTTGCCTGGGTTCATTTCCCCAGCACTACATACACTGGGAAAAGTGGTGCATAGCTATGAACTCAGCACATGAGAGGCTGAGAGAGGAGGATTGCTGGGAGTTTGAAGCCAACTTGGGCTACATAGTGTGATCTTTACCAGCCTGGACTATAGAGGGAGACTTCGTCTCAAACATAAATAAATGAATGAACAAATAAATAAATAAATACAAATTACCTATTGTAAGAAAAAACCTACAAGGTGTATTCTCATTGGAAGACTACTCCAGACCCTCTGCCTAAGAGTGCTGATTGTTGCCTGAATATGTCACCTCCAATAAATGGGGATTAGGAGATACCAGGAGAAATTTAACCCAATGGAAAAACAAAACCATGGGATCTCTGCTTGTGACTTCTATGGGACCACTTCAGCTATTGACAAGGGCCATACTAGTACTAACGCTGCCTACTTGGGAGAAAATAAATAAATTCACTCATCTGTTCAATATTGAAAATATTTTCTGCCTGATGATGAAGGCATCTTCTTTGTCTGTGAGACAAATTCTTACTTGGACCTACCAGAAAATGGGACAGGTATATGTATTCTCATCTA
This sequence comes from Ctenodactylus gundi, assembly GCA_004027205.1. Taxonomy (NCBI): domain Eukaryota; kingdom Metazoa; phylum Chordata; class Mammalia; order Rodentia; family Ctenodactylidae; genus Ctenodactylus; species Ctenodactylus gundi. Next base: position 25,345 of record PVKB01002379.1, on the reverse strand, counting down.
CATAACGATTGAAATAATATAGCACCCATCAAATGGACTCTTCAGCGCCTCTGGCAGCAGAGTCCTTAAACAGTAGGATCCAAAGAAATGTTACCTTCATCCCACTTCTGATGGGTTTGGGAATCACCTCTGGCATAGGTGACAAGAGAGAGGTCCTAGCATCTCCTATTTTCAATTATCAAACACCATTCACTAACCTAGTGGGCTGCCTCAAAGAAACATCTCAGAGTACAGACATCCTTCCAGGTCCAACTGATTCCCTGGTAGCAGTGGCATTGCAAAACGGGAGGGACCTTGACCTCTTATCTGTGAAAATGGGAGACCTAGTCCTGCTCCTAGATGAAGAGGCATACCAAGTCAAGCAGTCTGCGCTGGTGAGGCATGTAGCTAGATGAACAGCTGATAGGGCTTCCAAATCGTGATAGGGTTTGCCCTAGTCATTGAATCTTGGTTGAAGATTTGGACTTGGGTTTCTGGGTAAGTCCCCTTGACCAGACCTTCAGCTATGCTGCTATTGGCTTTGCTGCTCTGATTGAATCTTGCCTTCTAAACTGTTTCATTTTATTCCCAATAAAATTAGCCAGTCAAAGGACAAATGATTCTCAGAATAGAGCCACATGTGCCAACCTCAGCTTCTTGCTACTGGATCCCACAGAGCAGGCCCTGCTCAGGGGACCATTTTACAGCTCCTCTCTGTAATTCTTTTCATCAGAAAAACAGTGGCCATTGGACTCCTTCCCAGCAGCATTTGGATGGCCCCTCAGAGGGTGGGATCCTAGGAAAGGTAAAAGAGTCGGTAGGGTAGGATGGAGGCCTGGGAGTGGTAGAGTAAAATTGGGGGAAAAATGTAAAATAGTAATTTTTTCCCTTACTACATGCTTCATTTTTTTCTTTTTTTTAAAGTTCTGGCGACCAAACCTGTAGGCTTTGCTTATACAAAGAGACAAAGGGGGGAAGAGAAATTACACCACATGTTGCTGCCTCATCAGAACCTGTCCAACTGGCTCTCTAATTGCCAACACAAATCATTGACCTGGAATGACGTCTAGTCCCCGAGTTCACTTGAAGATAAAAGAATCCCAAAAAAATCATAAAAGGGAGTTTGACTACCCTGGGAAACATACATCCAGCTCTGCATCCCCTTCCCTAGTGGGAAGCTTCTCTTCTTTCTCATCTTTTTAATAAACTTTCACTTTGCAACTTTTCTGATAATTCCAATCACATTTTTTTTATATCAGGAGAGCTGTAGGCATAGGTAAGCTGAGGACATGACAATATTTTGCCAAAGGAAGAAGTTTAATTTTACTTTAACTCATTGGTATGATCCTTGTTGGAGGTGCGTATATATTTGATGAAATAAATATTCAATTTTGTGTGGAAGAATTAGGTGAAATAATAATATAATATTATTATTACCTTATTATAAAGGAAATATGACAGAAAAGTAAACTCATTATGATACATGATTGGAAATACATTCTAAAAATTGGAAAAAAAGCATTTGGTATGTGTTCACCAATGTAACACCAATAGTTCAATTGTTATTCATAAGTTGTTTACAGATTAAAGCCGATTAAGTAGTTAAGTAGTTCTCTCAAGTGATCACATGAGTGGAGAAATGGCTGGTGTATAGTTATGGTGGGGATTATCACAAAGGATATAATTCTACTCAAAATAAGAGCTCTTTGAAAAAATTTAAAAATATCAGAATTATATTAGTATAAAACATGTGAATTACCAGGGCTAAAAGAAATTCTGAAACACAGAACTAAACTTCTTCTGGTATATGTTGAAAATCATTTAGTGGTTTGGACATTGATCATAATAAACCACAGAAAAACAAATTAAAATCTAAAATTGCTAATAATTTTCATTCAACTGGCAGTAATTCTTTTACAGTTGCAACACAGACTTCCTCGGGTTCTTCAGTAATCCCGTGAATTGATATCCAGTGCCTCTCCCTTTAAGTTCAGTGTTTCTTGAGAAGTACTCAGCCATATTTAACCTTGCTCAAACGGTTTTCCAAAAATCTCAGTATCTTGTTATGCAGTGATACTTGAGACTTTCCTTTTCTCCATCTTATTCTGGTACTAAAGCAAAATAGCATCATAATTTCAGTTTTACCTAGAAAGACATTGATGTGTAGCCTTCTTGGAGGTTGGAAGATAATAACATAGAGCAATAAAATAATGTAACAGCAAGGTGTTATTTATTTATTCAATTAATAATCCTCAATTTTTTATCACGAGGCTCCAGATTTCTAACGCTTTGCTCTTTTCCTTAGTAATGTTGATCTTTGTTAGGTGGGATCCCTTTCTGAGCTCTCTCCATTTCCAACTTGACACACACAGAGCTCTGCTTTCTGTTTAGGAGCTTGCCCTGGAGATCCTCTCATTTCTTCTCAGGAAAGACCAAACTAATTTAGTAATCAGCCAGCAGATTTTGTACTTTTTATTAACATCATCCTAAATTAATTTTTCATATTGTGAACACATGATTGAGTTTTGTGGAAGCGTGAATGCAGGACATGTGCTCATGTCTTCACACGTGTGTGTTTTCTTTCCCTGTCAAGGATGATATGATAATTATAACATATAAACTTTATCTCTTAATATAATATTGGCCTCCACTATTATTTAAACCGCAGCTCTCCCTGACGCAACAGTACATTGTAAAATACAACATACCTGAAAACTCTATTATTAAGTCCTATTCATGCAAAATTTCAAACATGTAACTGCCAATAGTCAAAAACAAAACTGTATTAGTTGTTAGTGTTTGGTAAGAAGAGTCAGAGAATCACTTAAAATTGAAAATAGATTTATGGCATTTATGGGTATAGTAAAGAATGAATAAAAATGACTTACCCAGTAAATTCCAATAAAAACAATTACATTATAGCTCACAAATACTTTCAGAGTAAAAATATCATCTTGGTTTTGTAAACCCTGAAAAATTATTTTTAAGAATTTAAGAAATGAATCTTTCTACTATCAAGAGGAATGATTTATTGTATTTCAAATCAGTCATTACCAATCAAATTTGATTTTTTGGGTTAAATTTCCTCAAATTAACAAAGACAAAAGCAGACTACTTGAATCTTGAAACTCCCAACTCTTAACAAATTTTCTGAGACTTGTAACTTCTCTTTATAAAGTTTCTACTACCTGTGCCGAAACTTTTCATCAAGGTTGAGAATGAAATGCCCCATGTTTTAAGGAGGTGTAATTTCAGCATATGTTTATTTTTTTCCTTGATTAGTTCAGAACTGTATTTTAAAAAATATTGGTTTTATTTCATATTGTGTTTTGGAAAAACATTAAACTGTTCAGTTTTGGCTGCAGAGTAGCATTTATTATGTAGACTTCATTTTGAAATATCAAGTTGAATATAGGCCAATACTGTGCAGAATAAGAGGCAATGGAAAATGTTTACCTTTTTCACGTTCTAAAACTCCTTATTAATAACTGCCCTTGAATTAAATATAGCCAGGAATTACATTATTCTCTGCATTTCCATCTTATTGTATTAATTAACTTAATTTCAAGAACTCAATGAGGAATGATGTGACTTACCAATTATATGCTATATTACCATCGATAATCTAAATGATTTAAACATAGAAGGATGCTAATGGAAAACTAGTCAGGCCTATGATGGGGAGTAATTTTAACTTTTAATATGCAGCAAACACACACATTAGACAAAGTGTGTTGAAGGTATGATAGAAACACTTCTGCCTGTGAAAGAATTTCAAAGCATTTCCTCATTTTCCTTAGCTAACAAGTTAAGAGAAAATAAATTATAGTAAACAGGTAAAGATAAGCAATGTTTAAAGGGATTGTAAGTCCAAGAATTTAAGGAAAGTCAGACACAGGAACATAAATTTGCAGCAAGCACTCAGATAATGATTATTCTGAACAGAATAGCAAAAAAAAAAAAAAAAAAAAAAAAAAAAAAAAAAAAAAAAAAAAAAAAAAAAAAAAAAAAAAAAAAAAAAAAAAAAAAAAAAAAAAAAAAAAAAAAAAAAAAAAAAAAAAAAAAAAAAAAAAAAAA